>WYDI02030555.1:0-36568 GCA_009867235.2 Psittacus erithacus
GGTGTCCCTGCCCGTGGCAGGGGTTGGAGCTGGAGGAGCTTTAAGGTCCCTTCCAACCCAAACCAGTCTGGGATTCTGTGATTCGCAGTAGTGTGATCCATTTTTCTGCCAGGAGACTTCTAAGCTGCTTTTCACTGGGGAAGCTCAATGGCTTTTGGGGCTTCTTTTTCAGGTTTAGACTACGTAAGCCATGAAGATATCCTTCCCTACAGCTCCACTGATCAAGTGCCCATCCAGCATGAGCTCTTTGAGAGGTTTCTCATGTACGACCAAACAAAAGGTAATTTCTGCCTTCAGAGGGAGCTCTTTAGAGCCAGATGCTTGAGGTACTTTATAACAAGTACCCACAACTCCTTGGATACGGTGTCTAAATGCTCGTCTGCTTTGGGTTACAGTAAAGCCTACTTTAAATAGTTTATGTAACAGTTGAAGGAGTTGCTCTGGGGGGAGACCACTGCAGGTGCAGTGACCTCTCCTCCTAAGCTCTCCTCTTTCCCTCCCACAGTTCCACCTTTTGTAGCAAGGGATACACTGTGTGCATGGCAGGAGAAGAACCACCCCTGGTTAGAGCTCTCTGATGTGCACCGAGAAACCACAGAGAACATCCGAGTCACAGTCATCCCGTTCTATATGGGCATGAGGGTAGGTCTGGGGTGCATGCTGTTGGTAGCTTTGTGATCTGCTTAATGTGCTTACTGGTGAAATGACTTTTTAATCACAGTTGTGATTCACTGACATGATGTCCAGCAGAGGTATGAACATTGTTTTGTCACAGAGTTTTGGAAAACAGCTCCTGCACATAGGCTTTTCCTTGTTATTCGCAGGATGGGAAATTGTACTGTTCTGCAGGACAGTGTTAGCAAGGTGTTTTAGGAAGGGTTCTCAACTGGTCCTTTACCGCCTCAGAGGTGTGTGTGTAAAGTGGCACCGAAGCCATCTGTAATGACAGTGTCTGTTACCCTGCCTGGTGACGGGTCTCTGTCCCTGTTTCCTGGCTCTCATGTGGGCTTGGCTAAAGCCTTTTGGATTTAGCCGCTAACCATGCCCTCTTTATAGTGTACGAACTTCATCTGGACCATCCAAAATGATGAAGCTCCAGTACTTCTGAGTGGGAGGGCTGGGAATTGCTGCAGCAGTTTGATTTCCAAGCCCAGATAAGCAGAGCTGCCATGGAGCCTCCTGTGGATTTGCGAGTTCTGTGGAGCCCAACTGCTCTTTGTCATAACCCTGTCAGGAAATCAGGTGCCTGAAGGCAAAGAAAGGGGTGTTTCTAGATGTGTAGGCAGTGTGTGATTAACATGGAGATGAACCCTCCATGGTCACAAGATCCCTGCATATCTCCCACCTCATGATTCCATGTCTAGAGCAGAGCCAGTGCCAGGTGGTAACTGCTGGGACTGCTTTGGAGAGCAGCTGTCTGTGCTCATGTGAGTTGGCTGTGTCAGCCTGACGTGGTGAGAGCCCCTCTGCTTGTGCTGTGCTGACAGCTGAAGAGGTTTTGGCACTAAAGCTTGAAGGGCAGCTGCTAAAGTCTTTTGTTTCTATTGACAGGAAGCCCAGAATTCCCATGTCTACTGGGTAAGTGCCTTTTGTTTTACCAAGCAACTAAAAGGGAAGGAGTTGATTTGCTGTGGCATCACTGCTGTGTGATAAGCTATGAGGGAGAAACATCTGAGGGATGATGTTTCCCAGCATCGGTTATGGGTTATCCACTGTCTGCAGCTGATTTCCCTTGTTGATATCAGTCTCTTGTGTCCAGTGGCGCTACTGTATCCGCTTGGAGAACCTGGACAGTGAAGTGGTGCAGCTCCGAGAGCGGCACTGGAGGATATTCAGCCTGTCGGGCACCTTGGAAACAGTGAGGGGCCGCGGTGTGGTGGGAAGGGTGAGTGCTGTCTAGTGTCCTTTGGGATGTGCGGCTCTTTGCTGGAGGCGTCTCATTTGGGTTCATTTGCCAGGGAACTGCTTTGTGGGCAGTAGAAATAGGTGGAATGGGGAAATGGCAATGAAAAAGGATCACAGGAGCTTTAAATCTGTTGTTAGTGACAGGCTGAGAGAGCTGGGCTGGTTCAGCCTGGAGAAGAGAAGGCTTCTTAAGGGGCTACAGAAAACCCGGAGAGGGGCTTTGGACAAGGGATGTAGGGACAGGCCAAGGGGAATGGCTTTAACCTGCCAGAGGGGAGACTGAGGTGAGCTCTTAGGCAGAAGCTCTTCCCTGTGAGGGTGCTGAGGCGCTGGCACAGGGTGCCCAGAGAAGCTGTGGCTGCCCCATCCCTGGCAGTGTTCAAAGCTTCACACTGAGTATTAGAGAATGATCTTAAATGACCAGTAATGGGAAAACTGGAATGATGCCTGGTTCTGGCACTGCTCACTGGGGGAGTTGTTTTCTATGTGGTTGACAGCAATATTCGGGTGTGGATCTCCCCATTTCTCTTGCTCTATAAATTCCCTGTCTGTGAAGAAACATTGAGATCTGTTGCTGATGCAGTGGTCTCTTCTTCTTAGGAGCCAGTTCTATCCAAAGAGCAGCCAGCATTTCAGTACAGCAGCCACGTCTCCCTGCAGGCATCCAGTGGTCACATGTGGTAAGAAGCACTTATTACTGCAGTAGTGGTTTAGCTATAGGACCCCACAGCGCTGAGCTGGGACCTGGTTTGGACCTGGTTTGAACCTGGAGTTATGGCTGAAAGGTGGGTGGAAGTGACTGGATGTGTTTGATAGTAAAAGCTTCTCTATAGCAGCATCCACTTAGTGACAAGATGATCCGTTGATTCACTGCACCAAGAGAAGGGTCCAGGCTAATTTATCCTCATCCTGTGGTCTGTGCCAGGCTGGATTTGAGAAGACACGGAGCAGTTCTATGTCAGCTTCAGCTGGGCTCAGCTTTGTGCTAGTGCTTCCCTAGCAGTAGGGATGTGTTCTCTTCAAAGAGAAGTGGGTTTTGATTCTATCCCTGAGTGAAGCTGTGCAGTTCTATGTCCACAAGGAACTGGCACTTGGGGTTATTCCCAGTTTAGGCCAGATAAAACCTTTGGTTTAACTGATGTTGCAGTCTCCTCTACTGTAAGTGCAGGCAAGAAAGTGCTCAGCTGAGCTGTTCTCTTTCTGTGCCTTGGGGTTAGAGCAGTTCCCCTCTGTTTTCCATTTCAGCTTATTCAGTGTGTTTAGTGTCATCTCTGTGTGGACAAGAAATGCACAGTCACCTTTTGCCTTCTGTATGCCAGGTCCTTCTGCCTTGCATTTTGAAGTCAGTCTGTTTCAGGGCTAAGCTTGGAACTGCCTTTGAGTTGGGAAAAACATGAGACCAGCTCTTTGCTTATAGGGGTCATCCGTGTTTGCCCGGTTAAACATTTAACTGTGGTGAATAAAACCAGCTTGTTTGGTAGTTTTTCCCTCTATGTGAATCTTAAAGATAAAGAGATAAAGGTTCTGCAGCTCAGAAGCTGCTCAGTTTGATTTCTGGTGTTCTGTTGTGTGCTCTCCGTCATAAGAACCTGTTTACCTCCACCATCCTCTTGCCCGTGTCATGTTTTGTTGTACAATCATCTGTAGTTACAGGCAGTGAACAACTTGTAGAAGGACACAGATTCAGTTCCAAAAAGCAAACCAGAAGCTATTCCAAGTGACATCTGTGGTAGGATTTCATCCCATCACAGGCTTCTTCATGTGTAAAGAGTTTGTAGAAATAGCTCAAATGGTTTTGTCTCCTGTGGGGTGGGAGTTGGAACACTGCTGCAGATGTGTGGTGTGATTTCCTCCTGGAGCCTCCAGTCAGGACATCCTTATTCAGGGAATGTGTATTTGGAGATGGGATGTGAACCACCCGGGAGTCTTCCAGTCACTGAGTCACCCTGCCAGGGAGATGTCCCTCTGCCAAACCCATGTTCTTGCTGCTGGACCTTGCAAATGCAGCCCCAGAGTCCCTGCACAGGCGATGGAGGAGCTCCTGTGTTACCTTCTCGCTGGTGACTCCTGGCTGTGGTCTCTGCTCTTGTTTTGCAGGGGCACTTTCCGATTTGAGAGGCCTGATGGCTCCCACTTTGATGTCCGAATCCCACCCTTTTCTCTGGAAAGCAACAAAGATGAGAAGACCCCCCCTTCCGGCCTTCACTGGTAGAGTAGAGCGAGTGCTGAGACCCACAGGCCTGTGTGTGATGTAGACCTTGGCCTCCCCATTCCGCTGCAGCCAACACCACGGAGCTTTTAAACATTGGAAACCCATTTTTGTTTTAATTGTTGTCTAACGGGGAGGCTTTATTTGAACTTTAATCCTGGCTCTCTCAGGCTGCTTGTAAACATAAGCTGTGTTCCAGTTAACCCTTCCCTTGCGGTGCCTGCTGGGGTTGGAGCTGGGGAACATAGATCTGAGCTGCTGAAGAGTGGCTGCCCCAGCAGGGCCACTTTCCAATGTGTTGTGAATTCTCTGCAATGTGAGGTTTCTCTAATAAACTGGTCCTTCCAGTTGCAACCAGTTCCTCCTTTATAAACTCAGGCCTGGTTCCTGCATCCAGCTTTCCCTCGCTTGTTGCTCCCCCACCCTTTTCGTATGTGCAAAGTGGGAAGTGCTTCAGGAAGGCAGTTGTGAGGCTGGTTAGGGAGCAGGAATGTGAGCTCAGCTGCTCTCTGGGGTTTAGGCAGCACGTGGAGGAGCTCCACTCCTCATCACTCAGCTTAGCTGGGCTGGCTGGGGCCATGTGAAGCCTCTTGTGTTGGAGAACAGAGACAGAGGGGAGCAGGAGGTGCTGACCAGGGCTGCTGTTTGTCCTGTGCTTGTATAAGCTTTGTGTTGATGGTACAGGAGAGGTGCATGCCCATGTCAGGGCAGGCTGTTCACATCTGGATGCTGGAGCATCCTTCCCTGTGGCTGTATTTCTGAAGTTTCTGCTCTGGCAGGAAGAGTTTTAACCCGTGGCGCTCCCAGCTGTGGTGAGGCAGTGCTTGGCTTTAGCTCCTACTGCTGGGTTGTCAGTTTTGGGGGCCTGTGCAGAGGTCAGTGAAGTACCTGTGAGCTTTTGATGTGGATTTGTGGGAATCCTGCTTTTGGAGGCCCAGGGCTCATAAAAGAGCCCGCAGTGCAGATCAGTGTTAGCTCTTTCTCCAAGCCAGAGCAGCTCTCAGCAGGATTCCAGAGACTTGGAAGGGACCCTTCTGGCTGCCTCTGGGTTTCCAGACTTCTGGGTGGTTCACTGGGACAGAGGCAGTTCTTTCCCTTGGCAGGAAGCGCCAAACCTTCTCCCTCTCCCTGGTCTTGCTGCAGCAGTGAGCTGTAACTAACCCACAGGACTGTTGTTTTTCTTGACTGAGAAGTATCCCAATTATTCCCTCTTCACCCTGAGTGCTCTCTGAGCAGCCCCTTTGCATTTGGCAGTGCTATGGGCTGCCATAGCTGATGGACACCCTTTGGAAATGACAGTGGGAGAGACTTGTGTACCAGTGGGTACCTGTGTAGAGACTCAATGACTCCTGCTTAGCTTTATCTGTCACTGGCCTCTTGATTTGTGCTGTCCATCCTGTCAGGTAGGACATGCTATGTAAAAAGCTTTTAGAGTTTGAAGGGTTCAGCCAGCCAGCCAGCCTGCTTTTAGGGGTAGAAAAGGTTCTGTAAAGAACAGCCCATGGCCGGTGTTGCTGCTGCATGCTGCTTGATCTGCAGGAGGAAAGGGGTGGGGGGGCTAATCATGCCTTGAGTTCAGAGGAACCAGAACCTGCCTTTTCCCCCCATGCAGCCCCTCTATTGGTAGCAGCTGCTCTGTCTCTCCCTGGGTCACTGACTCTGCTTTCCTGGCACTTGCACCCTGCTGTCAATGTTTAACCCTGCTGCTCGCATGCCTGTGCTTGGGGGGGGCTTGCAGTAACAAACAGGGAATGTTATATCCCTGTCCTGGGGGCTTGGGCTCTGCCAGGGACATTCCACCAGACCTGCGTACAGCGACAGCCTCCAGCCTGGGAACAGCCACTCTTGGCTGGATAATGAGTAACAAACAGGGCTGGGAGGAAGCCACAGGGGACAGGAACGTTCCTGCTCCATCCACCTCTATGGAGCGGGGCTGAGCCTCCCTCGCCCTGTTCCTTCCCTCGTGTGTAAATACCTGTACACAGAACTAACCAATAAAAAGCTCACGGAACGGCTGCGCTCCCGTCTCTCATTCCCACCGGGAATTCCCACGCGGCACTGGCCGGCACCGGGGCTTCTCCATCCCTTTACCTCAGGGCGCCATCGCTCCCCTCACGCCGCCATCTTGGTCTTCACCGCGTTCCCGCCTTTGCCTGTGGCGCCGGATGTGACGCAAAGGGAAGCCGCGAGGAGGAGGAGGAGGCAGCGGCAGCATGGCGGCGGCGGGCGCGCACCGGCCCGGGCCGCTGAAGCAGCAGAACAAGGCGCACAAGGGCGGGAAGCACAGCGGGGCCTCGCAGCGCCGCGCCGGAGGTGAGGCGGCTCCCGGCCCGGTGCCCGGTCCGGTTTGTGGCCCGGCCCGCCTTGACCGTTCTCTCCTCGCAGGCCGCGTGTCCGTCAAGGCCCAGCCGCGGCGGCGGCTCCGCGACCTCAGCAGGGTGGACCGGCGGCACCAGGCGCTGCAGCTCCGCCGGCAGCGCAAGGAGGCGGTGAGGGCCGAGGGGGAGCCGGAGCTGGTTGATGGGGGGAGCGGGAAGCGGATCAGCTCCGGTCCATGCAGATCCAGCGGGGCCGGTGCGAGTGTTGGTGGGGACTGAGCCGGTTTGTGTCATGGCGGGGGTTGGATCGGGAGGGGAATAAGCGCAGGGCTGGGTTGGGCTGGGAACAATGAAGCGTTCCTGGGTTCGGGTTGAGCTGTGGAGGGATCCGGTGTGGATCTGGGAGGGCGGGAGAGGACCGGAGGGAGTCACACTGCGGCTCTGCCCGCAGGTGCTGACGGAGAAGCGAGGCCTGGGCGGCCGGGACGGGCCCCCGCACCTCGTGGTCGTGGTGCCGCTGCACTGCAGAGCCGCAGCCCAGGACACCCTGCGCCTGCTGCAGAGCCAGGACTCGGCTCTGGTCCGCATGGAGCAGGGCGGAGCTGGCGGCTTTGTGCTGCTCTGCCCCCGGGTTAAGCAGCGCTGGCGCTTCGTGACAGCTCAGGCAGGTGAGGAGAGGCTGCTGCTGGTGTGGTTCTTGGCTCAGCGCCTCTGGACAGCCCCAGTAATGGAGGTGTTTTACTTGCAGGGGACCTTTACACTGTCCTAGACCTGGCAAAAGTTGCTGATTCCCTCCTGTTCATCCTGGATCCTGCAGAAGGCTGGGATGATGCAGGGGAATACTGCCTCTCCTGCCTCTTCGCACAGGGGCTCCCCACCTTCGGTGAGCAAGTGAGAAACATTAAGGGCTTCTAGTGGGGTGTAGGGTGAGGGGCAGCTTGGTGGAGATTGACTGTTGCAGTCATTAAATCTCCATGTGTTAATAGGGGATCAGCAGTTGATTGTTGTTTCTGAGCATAGATCAGTCAGGTGAATGCCATTCTTGTACTGCCTTTTGCTATTACTAACCTGGTTGGAGAGTGCTGGAGATAATAAGGGTGTTCTAGGCTTAGGCCTTTGGGTGCGTGGTCTGGTCAGCACTGCAGTCATTATTGAGCTGTGCAGAGAGAAGGGATTCAGACACTTTCTTACTAGTTCAGTTGCATGCTGTCATTTAGTCCCCAGAATCTTATATCTGTTGAATACTGAATTCCTGCTCCAAGTGTTCTTTTGAATGTGTGAAACTGCCTTTGCACCTCATGGTGTGAATCTGTTTGCTTGCTGATTGCTGATATCTGAGTGTGTGGCACTAGAAGGGGTTTAAGGTTGATGCTCTGATCCTGACCTCTCTTCCATGCACTGCTCGGTAGCTCTCGCTGTCCCAGGGGGCACTGACTTACCACCTAAGAAGCGGATAGATGCCAAGAAGAAGCTTTCCAAAGCCATTGAGAAACGCTTTCCCGAGGCCAGGCTCTTCCCCCTGAACACGGAGCAGGAATCCTCGCTGCTCCTCAGGCACCTCTCCACACAGAAGCAGCGGCACCTCGCCTTCCGGGACCGGCGCGCTCACCTGCTTGCCCACGCTGCTGAGTTTGTGCCTGCTCAGCAGGGTGACCTGGTTGGAACCCTGAAGGTGTCTGGCTTTGTGCGGGGACAGAGCCTCAACGTGAACAGCCTGGTGCATATCGTGGGGCATGGAGACTTCCAGATGAGCCAAGTGGATGCTCCTCCTGATCCCCTGTCTTTGAAGCCCCGAGTGGTTAAAGGACAGAAGAGGAGTCAGGACATGGAGGTGCAGGTGTGTTGGAGGTCAGGACGTTGCTGGTTGTGTTTAGAACATGGCATTTCAAAACTTACATCAGGAAAATACAACTGGGTGTTTGTGGTCAAGGGGAGGGGAAGGGGAGTTGTGTGAGTGCCAGCTCTTGAGCTAAGGTTCCTCACCCACAGCACGTAATGAACATGATACTAAAAGGAACTGCAGTTAAGATCCATTGCCAGCTGAGTTAGGAATGTTCACAGCCCAGAACTCTGCTCTTGCCCTCCAGGATGACTCTGTAAATGGGACTGATGAGATGGAGGAAGATGTTAAGGTCCTGATGAAGGCAGATCCAAGCAAGCAGGAGTCTTTGCAGTCAGAAGTGGTTCCTGATCCTATGGAAGGGGAACAGACATGGCCTACTGAAGAAGAACTGCAGGAAGCAGAGGGTGAGCAGCAGCAGTACTCCTGTACCTTTCCCTTGTCCCTGTTGAGGGTTGTTAGAAACCCTTGGTTGTTATTTACACCTGTCTTGTGTAAATGTTGCTGAGGGAAAGGAGAATCATTCCTGTATTAACCATTGGTGGGAATCCTACAGCTTCCCTGAAGGCAAACAGGAGAGTGGTGAAGGTCCCCAAAGGCACATCCAAGTACCAGGCTGCCTGGATTGTGGATGATGAAGAAGGCAGTGAGAAAGATGATGAAGACGATGAAGATGATGACATTGATGATGATATGATGGAAGAGGCAGTTTCCCAGGTACATCCAAGAGCTGATGCTGCAGGTGATCTCCAGGGTGTTATTGTGTATTCCAGGACAATCCTGTCCTGTTTTCCTCCACGCAAGGGCACCACAAAGAGCCAGGACTTGCCTGGATTTCCAGTGCTTAATCTGCCACGTGTTTGATGTTGCTTCTTTGGCTTCCTTTGTGTCAGGAAGGAGAAAGCAGTGGGGAGGAGGAAGAACCTGCAGAGGAGGAGTGTGAGACTATGACTGTTTCCGAGTGCTTGCGGGATGAACAGTACGATGAGAAGGTGGAGGAAGATGAGCAGATGTTGGAGAAATACAAACAGGAGAGGATGGATGAAATGTTTCCTGATGAGGTGGATACACCACGGGATGTTCCTGCCAGGACCCGGTGAGAAACGGGATGCTTTGCTGGGAGAGGAGCTGGGAAGCACCCTTCTGCCTGGTTTGGTGAGGGCAGGAAGCCTGTGATGTCTTAGCCATGGTGTCTGAACCTGGCTGAAGGACTCTTTTGAAGACTCACTCTTAGGCTCTGAGGCTTCCAGGGGATGCAGCAGTTGGGAGGCAGTGGGTGGGAAAGCTGGGATCTTACCTAGGAGAGGGGAGGAGGATGGCAGAGCCTGGATGCAAGGCTGTTGTTTCTGCCTCTCTCTGCACTAAGATCCCTTCTGAGAGCTCATGTTTGCTTTGCTGTCTTTGTCCTCTCTGCAGGTGTGAGGCCGTGTGGACCACAGAAGGGTGCTGGCCACACACCTAGACTGGTGAAGTAATTTGTCTTTCCTGTTATCCCTTCCCTAGGTTCCAGAAGTATAGGGGGCTGAAGAGCTTCCGGACTTCTCCATGGGACCCCAAAGAGAACCTCCCAAGGGATTATGCCAGAATTTTCCAGTTCCAGGACTTCTCCCGGACCAGAAAGCACCTCTTCCGACAAATAGAGAAAGAGGAGACCGAAGGAGCATCGGTAACTCCCTCTTTCTGATCTCTTCCCTTACTGTGTTCCCTTGTTCTAAACAGGGAAGACGTGTCAGGGAGGTAACTGGGTGGATCTTTCAGGCAGCTGGTTCTCAGCACGAAGCCATAAGTTCACCTTCTAACCCGGGCATGTTATTCCTGATGCTCTTCTGTTAAGAGAAGTATTCACAACCAGTCCTCTCCTGGCAGGTTGGCTGGTACGTTACACTTCACCTCTGCAATGTCCCTGTCTCAGTGATGGAGAGCTTCAAAGAAGGGAAGCCCTTAGTCCTGTTCTCTCTGCTTCCACACGAACAAAAGGTGATTAAATACAGTCCTGCTGACATCTTGCAGCTCCTTGTCTGATTCCATGGGTTGGAGAGGTTCTGCCTGCTGAGGGTTTGGGCTGAAATCTCCCCCTGTTACATTTCAAAGTAGGACCTTCCCTTTGGTCAGAGCAGGGGGTGCTTCGGCTCAAGTGTCTGAGCCTGGCTGAGATGTCCGCACTGGTAACCAGTGATCCTTTGGGAAGCCATAGTCAAGAGCACTCATCTCTGCTGCAGTGTCCCATTGCTTTCTGCTCCAGCATCACTTTCCAGCCGTGTGTCAGCCCCTCTCAGAGCCACTTTTCTTCCAGATGTCCGTGTTGAACTTCCTGGTGCGCCGGCATCCAAGCAACAGCGATCCAGTGAGGGCAAAAGAGGAGCTGATCTTTCACTGCGGGTTCCGGCGCTTCCGAACATCCCCCTTGTTCTCCCAGCACACCTCAGGTTTGTGAGGGACCACAAGGGCTGGAGTTTCCAGAGGAAGCCAATGATGTCTTAGCCATGGTGTCTGAACCTGGCTGAAGGACTCTTCTGAAGACTCACTCCTAGGCTCTGAGGCTTCCAGGGAGGCATTAAATAGTGGGGAGTGGAGGGGCCTGGGACTGGTCCAGGGAAGGGGGTGTCAGGCTCCATGCAGTGAGCTGCTAGCTCATAGGATCATCTTCATTCAGCACAGGAAGGGTGTTTGTCACCCATTTTCTTAAAGCACAGAGCCTGTTTCCTAGGGATAATGGGCTCAGTGGGGTTTCCCAGAGCTCTGATGACTGCTCTTGACCTGAACTTGATCACTGCTGTTCTCTCCTAGCTGATAAGCACAAGCTGGAGCGTTTCTTGCGCCCGGATGCTGCCATGGTGGTGACTGTTTATGCTCCCATCACTTTCCCTCCTGCTTCAGTGCTGCTTTTTAAACAGAGAAGTAATGGTAAGTTGCTAAGTGCTGATGAGGTAGTGTCTAGGAATCATACATGAGCAAGCTGTTCCCAGACCCCATTTACAAGTGCATCTATCCAGAAAAAGGCATCCCCTTCATGTTATTTGAGAAGATTCATGTATTTCCATCCCCATTATCACTGACAGCTTTGGCTCTCCCTGTTCTGAGGTTACTCTGGGCCTGGAATCAGGCGGGGAAGGGGGTTTTGGTGGGGTGGAAGAGGTGTTATCAGTTACTCTGCCTTGCAGGAATGCATGATCTCATTGCCACTGGTTCTCTGCTGTCTGTGGACCCCGACAGGATTGTTATCAAGCGTCTGGTGCTCAGTGGTCACCCATTCAAGATCTTCACCAAGATGGCTGTTGTGAGATACATGTTCTTTAACAGAGGTACAGCTCGGCTCTGTGCGGTGGGAAGAGGGGATGTGAAAGCAGAACTCCTGTGGGAGTGTTTGTGTTGGTGCAGCAAAGCCTGTTCCTTACCTGCATTTTGTGTTTTGATTTCCAGAGGATGTGATGTGGTTTAAGCCAGTGGAGCTGAGGACAAAGTGGGGCCGTAGAGGACACATCAAGGAGCCATTAGGTAGGTTTGATTTGGGATTTATTCCTGTGATGCTCGGCAGGACAGACAGTTAATGGCCTCTTCTCTGTGCCTAGGAACCCATGGGCACATGAAGTGCCAGTTTGACGGACAGCTGAAGTCCCAGGATACGGTGCTGCTGAACCTCTACAAGCGGGTCTTTCCTAGATGGACTTATGATCCCCATGTTCCAGAGCCTGTGCCGTGGGTGAGGAGCCAGAGCACGCTGCCAGTGCAGGAGGTGGACATGGAATAACTCCAGCGTGGCTGGAGTTGGTGCCTTAGCTCCTTGGATGCTGTTCTCAGGCCGTGCACAGTGAGGACAGCACTGATGTGTGGATGTGTCACTGCTGGGGTCTGTACGGGGGTGGTTCTCTCACCAGCTGCTGCTCAGGTACCAGCTACAGCTATTTATTTTAATGGAAAGTGTTTCCAAAAACCTCTTAAGTGCTTCGGTCTTGGTGGAGGCTGAATGGGGAGGTTGTGTGTACCCCTTGCTCACTGGGGCTGTTGTCTTCCCCAACACATGTGCAGGGATTTTGCTGTATGAAGGACAGGAGTTTGCTAGAAGTTACTGTGATACTGAGAAAGGTGTAGGGAGGGTGGCTGAGCGGAAAGCAAGGCACTGTGGAGAGGGGAGAAGAGGCCATGCTTTGTTTTCAGACCCCCAGTAGGAACCCTTTACTGTGGAACCAAGTGCGCCCCAGCTTCCTTTACCCATCCACAAAACCCTTTCAAACCTTTGGGGCTGTTTATCTGTTTTTAATAGCACACAAACCGGACTCTCCAAACCCAGAGTGAGGTTCCCATCGCTGGAGGCACTGCTCCGTTCTCATTCCGCTGTCCCAGGGCGCTCTGTGAGCCAGGTCAGGGAGCTCAGGTCCACGTTTCCCCCGCACAGCACGATGCAAATGTGCTCCAGATCCCGAGGGAATGCCTGGAACTGCTCCGAGAGCACAGCCGCCACTCCCACGCCTGCTGTTGGCTCAATCAGCAGCTTCATCCTTTCCCACACCAGCCGTGTGGCTCGCTGTCGGGATAGAGCAGCTGCTGTCATTCCAGCAGCAAGGACTGGCTGCTCCAGGGCTGGGGAAGGGGCACTGGGATAGCAGAGCTTCCACCAGCCCTTTCCAGCTGGAAATGTGCATGTTGGACATCTGTGGTGGGGTGAGGGTTGTGCTGTTCTGGGAGCTTATTCCTGGGGCAGAGCTGGATGAATGGGAAGAGAATGGATGGAGGCAGTTGGGAGAGAGGGGCTGGGTGTATTCACCTTGATTTCTTCCTCTGAGACTGTCAGGACATCATCAACCAAGTCCCTGATGATGGGCCATGTGTTGGGGCCGATGTTGGTTCTCACTGCATCTGCAATGGTTTCTTGTGGGTGAGGACTGGGGGTCAGCTCCCCTCTCAGCTTGGACTGGTAACAGTCATCTGCGTTGCGTGGCTCAGCAGCAAACACCTTCACATCTGGTCTCAGAGCCTGCGGAGAATAGGAAGAGCCAATTTGGTTGAAATTCCTCCGTGCCAGTCCCCTGTTGCTGCTGGTGCAGGGGGCTACGTTACCGCCATGCAGACCCCAGGCAACCAGGGATCTTCACAGCAAGGCCTCCCTGTTTCTAAAGAGAAAAGCTGCTCGTTGATTTGGAACTGTACCCTTCCCACTAGGACATGCAGCCACCGCTTCCCAGGGTTGCCCACCTTGATGGCAATTGCTATTCCTGCAATCATTCCTCCACCTCCAACGGGAACCACCACTGCATTTACCTCGGGTGCCTGTGCAGAAAGGAAGCGTGAATACTCATGTATCCCTCTCTGCTGTGCCCCTGCCTATGAGGAGGAGGGTCTGGTGTCACGCAATGTGGTCCCCTCACCTGCTCCAGCACCTCCAGCGCGATGGTGCCTTGCCCGGCGATCACCGCTGGCTCCTGGTTGGGATGCACCATGACTCCTCCTGTCTCCTGGACCACCCGAGCTGCTGTCTCAGCTCTGGACTAAGGAAAAGCACAGATGTCACCTCTTGGTCTGGCAGGGCCATACTCTTGCCAGTTTTCCCCATGCCTTACCTCATCACTGGGCTCGCATGGCACCAGCGTGGCACCGTAGCTGCGGATGGCATCTTGCTTACAGTGTGGGGCTGTGCGGGGCACCACGATGTAGGCAGGAATCCCTGTGTGATGAAAGAGGAGGCAAATCCAACAGTGAAAACTGCATTACTGCTTTGTCACACTAGTGTTAAGCAGAGGGACAGCCCTGCTTACCCTCCAGCCGTGGCAGAGCTGGATGCCTGGAGCAACCTCTGCCCAGGGTCCACCTCTACCCTTACCCTGGCCCCATGCCCGCTGCCTGTCCACTCCCTGAGCTGGGGCTGAAGGTTAGGACCCACATCACCTTCTGCCTGGGCAGCGCAGGCGAGTGCCTGCCCGTGATTCCCACTGCTGTGCGTGACGACGGCGCGGGGCAGCTCCCCTCCAGCACCATCGCTTCCCTCCAGCAGGCTCCTGACTGCGTTCAAGGCTCCGCGGATCTGCAAGGACACCACAGCACCCTCACTTAGGGTGGGTGACAGCAGCGAGTGAGTTCCTCCATCGCTAGAAGCAACCGGTGCCCCGAGGCCGGGTGATGGCCTCGCACCGCAGTCAGCCCCACGCACCTTGAAGGAGCCGGTCTTCTGGAAGAGCTCGCACTTGAACAGCAGCCTCCGGCGGGACAGGCGGTCCAGAGCCGCGCAGGTGAGCAGCGGTGTGCGGTGCAGCCGCTCCCGCAGCCGCCGCTCCGCCTCCCGCACGTCGCGCAGCCCCAGGCGGCGTGGCTCCGCCATGTGCCCGGCGCCGCGCAGCGCCCGGACCCTGCGCGCATGCACCACCCGCAGCTGTTTGTCCCTGCGCGGCCGCCGTCCGTCCGTCCCTCCGCCGGGGCGGGGCGGAGGGAAGATGGCGGACGGGCTGGAGCGCGTCCGCGTCTCTGCCGCCGAGCTGCGGGACATGGTGGCGGCGCAGGCCCGCGCTGCCGGCGGCGGTGAGGGCGCGCCGGGGCCGCTGCGGCGGCGGCGGGAGCTGGGGACCGGGAACGGGTGGGGGGAGGCGGGAGCCGCCGCTTGGGCCTTCCCCCCCCCCCACCACCACTCCCCTTCCCCTCAGCGGCGTCGGTCCGCGCCCCTCGGCCGCGCTGCCCGCGGTCGCCGGAGTGAGCGCGCAGACACGGGGGCCGCTGGAGGCTGCAGGCGCGGCTTTGCCCCGCCGCTGGGGCGGCCCTGCCCGCTCGGGACCCCCGCGGGGCTCGGCTCCCCGTAGCCGTGGCTGTGGCGGGGCTGAGTTTCGGTGGTACCGGTTAGTGACAGGAGGGAAGAGCTGAGGTAGCGTAGCCTGGCTTTAGTGCAGTGTTCGGTTATGTGTTGTCCAGGCTGCGTTCTCTGACGAGGTGTTGTGTAAATACAGCTATAGGGAGGAGGAGAGAAACGTTACGGAGTTGTGAGCAGGGGGAGAGGACACATCTTTGACTCAGACCGTGCTCTGGCTGACTGTAGGAGGCAGCCCTGCGGCCAGAGAGGCTCCCACAGCAGCTGCAAGCACTTCTGAAACCTGGAACAGCAAAACTATGCCCAATACTCACACACACGTGCTCGTGTTTCACACTGGGCTTTGTCCCTTTCTCATCTTGGTGATGCTTTGAGGCAAAAGCTGTTGTGGGATTGTTTTGAGGGTGAATCAGGCCAAGGGTTTGATCAGCTTTGTTATACTTTCTCATTTTCTACTCCTGCAAACCTTGACTTTTAGATCTGTTCTCTTGTTGCTCCTCTGAGGGTGATAGGTTCTTTGTCTTTCATAGCTCCCCTTGAGTATATGTCCTTATGTTTATTTGTTCCTGGCTGGTTTGCAGTGGGAATAACGTTGTTCTGTCTGTTTCTCCTCAGAAAATATGAAGGAAGCGAAGGAGCCGAGGCACCGCAAGGACAGCAGGCGTCCAGACCTGGAAATCTACAAGCCTGGGCTCTCCCGCCTCAGGAACAAAGTTGTGCCACCAAAGCCTGGGGCCTCAGAGAAGGAGAGGAGCAGGGAGGGGAGTCCCAGTGGCAAGGGAGGGAGGGCTCCAGTCATGGAGGATTTCACTAAAGGCGATGGCCCCAAGCAGAATGGTCCTTTGCAGGAGAACAAAGAGACTAAAGGTGGTCTTCAGAGCCTGGAGAACGTGTCCAAGCAGCCAGTCTCAGATGAATGGTGTCCCAAAGCCACCAGGAGAACCAAGAAACCAGACCAGCAGATCTACCAGCCTGGGAAACGCCTGCATTCAGCTGCTAAGGAACCATCCCTGAGGTCAGCGACTGAGGAAGTCATCAGTAAGGTGGAGCAGCTGAAGGTTGAGAGGGATGAAGAGGCTGAGAAAGGTACTGGAAAAGACAACAACAGGAAACCCAAATCAACCAAGGAGGATAGAGAGGGGAGCCAGGCAGGGGAAGGAGTGAAAGCCTCAAGGGCAGATAAAGGAAGACGACTGGAGCGAGGTGACAGGATGAGGAGAGCAAATGATGAAGGGAAGTTGGGCTCTACCAAGCGGTATTCCCGCTCTGACAAGCGCCGAAGCCGGTTCCGCACCTGCAGCACAAGCTCAGCTGGAAGCAACAACAGTGTAGATGGAGCCCCACTCATGGATGGGGTGGAGAGGCATCAGCAGCGTGCCAGAGAGAGGATACGTCCTAGGAAGCAGCTCTCTGCTTCCTCCACTGACTCCCTGGATGATGACCGAATTGATGAGGCAGAAGCTTATGTCTCCAGCAGGAATCTGGACAAGAAGAAGCATCCAGAGCAGAGCCGAGCTTCTAGGAATGAGAGTGAATGGAGCAGCAATGGCAGGGAGGGGAAGGGATCCTTTCGAGTCACATTTGACAGCAGGACTATGAGCAGGGATGTCAGCCTGGCAGACACAGAGAAAAAAAAGCCCCTGAGGGCATTTGGTAGTTACAGAGACTCTGAGGCTCCAGAGGTGAGGAGCCAGAGCAGAGAGCCCCAGGGGAGAGGCCGTGGGATCCTGTTCCTGCCTGCCAACACTGACCTCTCTGCCAGCACTATGGGCTCCCCAGAAGCCGTTCACCCTGGGCCCAGGCTGCTGCTGGGTGGGGCTGGGAGCAAAGGCCCCCGCAGCAGGGGCCGGGGAGGGACCATTCGCAGGCTGTGGGACCCGAATAACCCGGACCAAAAACCCGCCCTGAAGAGCCAGACTGCTCAGCTCCACTTCCTGGACACAGATGATGAAGTGAGCCCCACCTCCTGGGGGGAAGCCCGCCAGGCCCAGACATCCTACTATAAGTTCCAAAACTCTGATAATCCCTACTATTACCCTCGTGCCTCCGGTCAAGGTGCTCAGTATCCTTATGGTGGATACTCCCTGCAGTATCCCATGGGTCCAAGCAATGGTGTGTACCCAGGAGCCTACTACCCTGGTTACCCTGGCCAGGCAGGGCAGTACATGTGTGGCCCACTGTCCCCAACCCCTCTGAGTCCTGAGATGGAGCAGCAGATGAGGAGCATGCAGCAGCAGGAGCTGAGCAAACACCTCCGTGAGGCTGGGAACCAGGAGCAGCAGCTCAGCAACCTGCTTTCCAGAGACCGCATCAGCCCAGAGGGGCTAGAGAAGATGGCTCAGCTGAGGTGTGTGGCTGTGCTGTAGAGGGAGATGGGACTGAGTAATTTCCAGGGTGAACTTAACAGAGCTGTTATCCAGGGAATAGTGTCTCCTTGGGGGTTTGATATACTGGAAATGTTGGTGTCTCAGAGACTGGGAGATGGGGTAGTGGCTCAAAAGCTTCTCATGTTCTGGGTCTGCTTGTCATGTGTGACTATTGAAAGGGAACTGTGGGTGAGCACACCATTCACCTGGGCTGAGAGCTAAGCTGTGGATGAGGAATGCCTTGCCCACGTTTCAGGGGTATGGAGAAGCAGGACAAGCACTTACTGCAGGTCTTGGGTTCTTTTTGCTCTTGCTGGAGCTGCTGCCTCTCAGTTCTAGTGCTTTCACATGCATTCGGTATTTGCTGAAATACTTCTGCTTCCTTACCTCACCTCAGTTATCTGTCTGATTTGCACTGTGGGGCTTCACGGGTTGTGCTTACAAAGGGAGGTGTGGGATTCTCAAGCTGTGTGGCAGTGATGGTGCCTTTCAAGTGCTGGTAGTTTTGTTCTTGATGCTGTGACGTACAGTGGTCCAGTGGGAGCAGCCTGGTGACACCAGCTAGTGAGAGGGGAGTGCTTTGCTGTCCCTTTGGCAGAACTGTAGCAGCTCTTCCTGCCTTTTGCCAGGCCCTTATCCATTCCGATGCATGCATACAAGAGAGTTGGCCCTTCCAGATTTACCCTCTTGGAGCAGGAAGTGTATTTGACTGCAACAGCTCCCGTTTCCCTCTGAGATGTGTGTGGAGGCATCAGTTTGCTGTGGTGTGAGCTGCTGAACTGCTCATAGCTGGTGCTTGCTGGATGAAAAGCTGCAGGTGGCTCAGCACATGTTCCCTGGCAGCTCAGGCCTGGGCAGTTGCTGTTGTATTAATTAATTGTGTTTCCCTGTAGGGTGGAGATGCTACAGCTGTATGAAAGATGCATCCTGATGGATATTGAGTTCTCTGACACCCAGAACGTGGACCAGCTGCTGTGGAAGAACGCCTTTTACCAAGTGATAGAGAAATTCCGACAGCTTCTCAAGGATCCTCAGGGGGAAAATGCCCAAGAAATTCGGAACAAACTGCTCCAGCTTCTAGATGAGGTGAGAGGAGAGAAACGTCTCCAAACTCCGCTAAAGCTTTGGAATTGGTGGGATTGGCTGGTGTTTAGAATGGGATGGTGTAACTGGGCAGCTGGTGTTCCAATCCTCTTCATATCAGTGTGTGCCTTAGGTCATCCTCAGACAAGGAGGTTGCTCAGACAGATGATGGGTTAGTATGGGAGGTGGAGGTCCAGGGGATATTTGTTATTTAAACCAGGCTTATTTTGTTTTTTTTTTCATATTAATTAGAAATTGTCTTAAGCTAAAATGAGATGAATACCCTGAAGTGGAAAGAAACAGAGGAGATCCTGGGGATGTTTGTGCCACCTTTATCTTATTTGCTTTAAAGTCATACTGTAAAACTGTGCGGCTCAGTTTACTCTTTGTAGAAAGTAGGCAGACAGATCCAAGAGGATGTGTTTTGTAGGATTAGATTGGTGGGATGGGACTGCTGGAGGGCTTTAGTCCAGCCTCCTGCTCAAAGCAGGGCTCCTCACGCACTAGATCAGGTCAGTCTTGATTTTGTCTTGCTCAGTTTCAAACCTCTGAGCTGGAAATCCTCCAACCTCCTTATTCTCTGCAGAGAAACAGCCCAGACCTCAGGGAAAGGGACCTTCCTGCAGGCAGGGATGGTGTGGTATTCTTTTGCTCATCATCAAAGACTGTAACATCCAAATATTGTGTGTTTCACAGGGCACTTCTTTTTTTGATGGCCTGCTCCAGAAGCTCCAGGTGTCCTACCAGTTCAAGCTGGAGGACTACATGGATGGGATGGCCATCCGCAGCAAGCCCCTGAGGAAAATGGTAAGTTGGCATTCCTGGAGACTTCTCATCCTGAACAGATGTCGCTGTGTTTGCAGGGAATCTTTCTCAGCTGCTAAAGAACTTGTTGAACCAGCACTGGTGCATTAACATTTCTTAGCTTCTTTTGCTAGAGTACAAACAAGTACAAACTTGGTTTTTGTACCAGCTCAGGGCTGATAAAGGGAAATAAGTGTCCAAAGGTATCCTGGCTTTGCCTTAGATATTGAAATCTCTTATTTCTGCCCATGGAATGCAGACTAATGACAAAGGAAAGCCACAGTTGTGCTGCCTCCCTGACGCTTGCCAGCACTCTGCCCTGAGCTGGGAGTGCAGGTGCAAGGGACAGCTGGGAAAGGGTATTTTAATCCAGCTTCATTCCCAGAGAGATGTGCTTGTCCAACAGCTGTCCTCAAATCAGTCACAGCCTGAACAACCCTCTTCTGGAGAGAGATGGGATGTTATTGGAAAAGAGGAGGTGTTCAGGGGCTTGGCTTGCCCCTGCAAATGCTGAACCAGTGCCATGGAGCCTTGTCATTTCATTCTGCTGCCCTTCAGTGTGTCAGGGACCTCCTCTTTGCTCTCTGTGTGCTCCCTGGGGCTGTGCAGGTCCCTCGTGATGTACCAAACGCTGCTTTGCAGGTGAAGTACGCGCTGATCAGTGCTCAGAGGTGTATGATTTGCCAAGGGGACATCTGCAGATACAGGGAACAAGCAAACGACACCGCCAACTACGGGAAGGCGCGCAGGTACTGTGCTCCTCACTGGAGCTGCTCTTCCTCTCTCTGCAAGGGATGTATCTCCTCTCATGCTTAAACTTGCCTCTAGCCAAATAAGTCTTTCTGCTCCTCTCTATTATTGCAGCCCTGGGAAGTTGAAAGGTGTAGCCAAGGTTGTTTTGCTGTCCCAGAAAGTCATCCCCAAGGCATCTAGCATGGAAGTTTTTCCTGAGTTGGTCCTGCAGCAGGAAGGGTTGGTGCTGTTGAGGCTGGCAGAGTTGCTGTTGTATTTTGTGTAGCTTTGCAGCTAGGAGAGATTCCCATATGTATCCATATGTTCTGACTGTTTTGGGAGTTTCTGGCACTTGCTGCTTTCTGTCACTGTTTTTTCTGAGGCAAAAACTGGGGGTGAGGGAAGGAATGCAATGACACAAGTGAGCCCAGCATACGAAATGGCGCACTGAAGTCCATGGAAGTTTGGAGAACAGGGCAGGGAAAGCTGCTGATTTTGGGGTGTATGTGCATTGTGGAGTATGGTGATGTTTCAGAGAATCTGGAGGGAATGTAGCAGGTTCATGATGTGTCTGAACAGTGCTTATGGATCTGTGTGGCATGATACAGGCTGGGGAGTGGATAATACAGTTGAGGGTAAATAGAGAATAGAAGGATGAATGGATGCCTCTTCTTTTGGAATAACTAAGTATCTTGAAAATACAAGACAGTAAGTATCTTGGGGGACAAGCTAAGGGACATGAAGGGTTTCTTCTCAGCTGCCATGGAGCTAGAAAGGGGTCTGAAAGAGAAATGTTCCCTGAGTAGCCTGTTCTCTGTACCTGAGGCTGCACAGGGGACTGGGTCTGGCTAAATGCTCATCTTCAGGCTGAGCCAAGAACTTTATCTGCCCCTTTCTTGTCCTGGTCCTCATCTGCCCCTCCAGGTCAGGCGCTGGCTCACTGCCTGTGCAAGCTCTTGCAGGCAGAGGGCACTTGTGCAAAGGGCTTGTTCCCTGTAGGGCTGCCAACAAGGGGAATTCTACACAATTCTACACCGAGCTGCAAGAAAGGCAGCTTGGTGGCCTGTCAGTAAACCTTCCTCTCTGGTTCTTCCCTTTTTAGCTGGTACCTGAAGGCTCAGCAGATTGCTCCCAAGAACGGCCGCCCGTACAACCAGCTGGCACTTCTGGCCATCTACACGGTAAGATGCTCATCTGGCAGGGACAGGGAGAGCCCCTGGGGGGGCTGTGGGATTCCATCTGGTGGAGGAAGGTATTGTTTAGGGCAGTGCTCCCAAGACAGTTTCTTTTAAGCAGAAGGAAGCTGATGGCAGGATGTGCTGTGTGGCTTCCAGCTGCTGTGGCCTCAGGCAGCTTTGTTAGATACACACCATTCCCTCAGGCTGTTGACATTTTGGGGACTGTTCCATGGGGCTGTTGAGAGTGCAGATGTTTGAAAAGTGGGTTGTGTTTCAAGTTTTGCATGAGATTTTTGTGCCCAAGGCCATACTGCCATGAGGATGCTGTTTGTGTGCTGTGTTTTCATTGAACCTGTGGGCACTGGTCTAAGCAACATCTACTTGTGACTTTCACAGGCTTTATTCTTGCTGGCTACTCTAGCCACGCAGGAAAACTTGCTTCAAGGAGGATGTCACAGCAGATAATGAAAGCATCAGACTGGGATATGGGCTGACAGGGGTCTGCTGGCAGGAGGCTGGCAAACCTTCTGGTTTTCCTGCCCCTCTGCTCCTTGTAAAACTCACATGGAGTCATTTCCATGTTCATAGTAATGTTATTTCCTGAACACAGGAATTCAGTGTTTGTACCTTTGCCCTTTACCACCGTGGCTGGTGGGAGACCATCTTGTGTGAGCCTCTGGGTTAATGGCAGCTGTAGAAGCCTCAGAGCAGAGGTATCACCTGCACTCCCTTAACCCTGGCAGTGGACTTGTACTTTGTGCTGGTAGCTGTGAATGTGGATGGGAGAGCTGAAGGTTCTGCTTGTCGTAGTGCTTATTGGTGTGTCTGTCTGTCCCAGGCAGTATTGAGGGGCAGGGAAGGTAAAGTCTGGGAGCTTGGTTCTGAATGGCCCAGGGTGAGTGCCAGTTCTGAGTCTGGTTGTGTTCTTGCAGAGGAGAAAGCTGGATGCTGTCTACTACTACATGCGCAGCCTGGCTGCAAGCAACCCCATCCTGACAGCCAAGGAGAGCCTCATGAGCCTGTTTGAAGAGACAAAGCGTAAGGTGAGCCTCTGAGCTGGGCTGTGGGGTGCTGTAGCTGCCCATGCAACTGTCCTGAGCTGAAGAGCTGTGATCCAGAGAGAAAAGTGCTGGTGGCTTTTGGACTTGGAGTCTTGCTTCTAAGAAATTCCATGTTGGGAGTGGGGAGAGAGGCAGCCTTCAGAATGATGGCATCCTCCTGCCTCTCCTCACATTGATTTGGGGTTGTTTGGGCAGCTGAATCTTTTGTTTCTGGGTCACAAACTATAAACCAGTCAAGTTCAGCAAGGGCTGTAGGTTGCTGTGGTTTGTGGCATGGCTTTGGCATTGCCTTATCCCATAGGTGCCCCACACTTATGGGGCTTGGCAAGAGAGGCTGCAGTGCCTTTGTGCCCTAGAGGGTCACCTGAGTTAAAGATACAGCATATTGGCTGTCACGCATCTAGGGCTGAACACAGCTTTTCTTATCCTGGGGCAGCTGGAATTGAAAACCTCTCACCTGCACTGTCCTATAGAGTCAGAAACCAATTCTGGCCTTGTCAGTGAGTTACTGTGCTTCTGAAGCAGGAGAAGGGCTGATTTTCAATGTAAATGAAATGGCAGACTTTTTCTTGACCTTTGATCCCCGGGTGATGTGAGTCTGTTCTGCCTACCCAGGCTGAGCAGATGGAGCAAAGGAAACATCAGGTGCTGGATGTGAGCCCCAGCCGGCGGGGAAAAGGCAAGAAATCCACACTGCGACAAGTTGGAGATGATGCCACACGGCTGGAGATCTGGATCCATCCCTCCCACCCCCGCTGCTCCCAGGGCAATGAATCTGGCCGGGACTCTGAGCAGGACAGTGGTCTTGGGAACCTCAGCCCCAGCGATGTGAGTACTGCAGGAGGCAGCAGTTGGCTTTGGTGTCATGTGTTTGGAATGCAGTGGAATGACACTGGATCTGTTTTGCTTTCCTGTTGCTAAATTTTCCAGTGTTTTGGCTTCCCCTCTGGGAGCTGTGCCTGGGTCAAGTTGAGGAGCTGGTGACCTCGTGCCTCTCATGTTTAAGGCATGTTGTTACCATCCATTTCTTGGCAGCATTGTGTTGGCGTGGCTGATATGGAGCAGGAGAGGCACAAACAGAAGATGCTGTGAAATGCCTCTCCTCTGAAGGCTTTAACTCGGGTGAGGTTGCTGCTGGAAAATGAGGTCAGATGCCGAACACCATGGTTAACAGTGACCCTGTGAGCTCTAAGGCTTGTTCTGGAAGTGGGTCACTTGCCTCAGTGCCAAATGATTGGATGTTTGCACTGGGAATGTGAAAACCATGGATTTAATTTCCAGTGTAGGTGTTATATTTGCATTACTACTTCTGCTGAGAAGCCAGACTGGTGCCTTTCCTTTGCAAGAATGAAAAAGAAGTGACTGAGGGTATCTCTCAGCCTGTTGGAGCTGGATACCTTGCAAGGGGAGCCTGGGTGACCTCTGTTTGTTAGGCCCAGGAATGCAGGCAAAGGCAGTGGTGGTTGGGAGCTCATCCTCTAGGAATCCTTGCACTGCTTTGGCACATGTCTCTTGCAGGAGAACTTGCCAGGGAGCTCTGGGCTGCCTGTCCTAAAATGGCTGTTGAGGATGGGAGTTTAGCAGCACTGGGAAGACCTTCTCTGCATTCTCCAGGGCCTGGAGCTCCTCCGATGCAGCCGCACTTTTAGAACTAGTTTGTGACTTCAGCTGGGTGGAACTGGGGTGAAGTCTTGGAGCTCTGAGAGATAAGCTCTGGCACGTTGCTGCAGCATATTTAAGATGTTACTGCCCTTGGTTGTTTTCCCTCTCCTTCTGGAGAGCTCTGCTTCCTCAGAATCACTGAAAAGAACGTGCCAAGCTTTAGCCTCTCCATAAATCATTGATGAAGATGTTTTGAGATGAGTGTTTTTGAGGCACTGAGGGTTTCTCTTTCTCCCATGTGAGGCAGTGTAGCACTAGCAAAGGAGAGGGCTGTGATGTCTTGTCCACAGTGCTGTGTGCTAGAGCTTGCCTTTGGTCTGCTCTGAAGTCCAGGTTGCCTGTAGAGATTGTATGTCTCATTATTACCGTTCGTCTTGATTTCTTCATCACTGAAACATTGGCTCATGGAAAGCACAAGCTTTCTCATCATGGAGTGGCTGCAGAATCAGAAGTGCCATGGCACAAGGGCAGAGGGAGCTGAGGGCCCGGGTTTGGGCAGTGCTGGTTTTGGCAGCCAAGATATTTGTACTTTGCTGTGGTGCAGGGCTGCGCTTGTGTTGGTACAGCTGCTGATGGAGCTGTGCCGAGGCCACGTCACTGAACTGGTGTGCACTGGAAATAACCAGGTGAAAAGGAAAACTTAAACCCTTGTCCGTGCCAAAGCTCCCGAGCTGTAGGCTCGATAAAGGCAGCAGCGCTTCGGGAAGCTCTGGTCTCCTCGCTCCTTGAAGCTACAGCCTCTCACCCTCCTCCTCCCTGCATCTCTCGATGGTTTCAGCTCCTTCTCTGGCAAGGAGCTGCTCAGTCCGTGCGTTGCCGCTGTGTGGCACTGTTTGGCTTCGGAAGAGCCCTGCCTGCGCCAGGGGTAGGCAGCAGCCCTGGTCTGGCAGCACCAGCACCTCTGCCCCACATCCCGCAGCCGGACGGAAGGGAACAGCTCTTCTCCCAAGGGATGTGTGCCAGCGCTGACGTGTCGTTTTGGGGAAATGAGGCTGAATGGTCCCTTCCTTGCCAGCTTTAGCCCTTGGAAAGCCTGAGGCAAGCCGTGTATATACTGACAGTGTGCTCTGCAGGTAGCTCCTCGAGCATCAGAAGCAGGTAGACACTGCAGTGTAGACCCTCACAGCTCTGGATGTGTACTGGGCAGAAGTGTGGGAGAAAGGCACCATGCACCCTTCAGACAGAGGCTGCTTCTTCTAGTGACTTGTGGTTTCACTGTGGAGATGCTGGCTGCTTCCCAAGTGACAAGAGATTGAGCTGGGGTGTTTTATGTCCTCACTGTGCAGGTGGTGAGGTGCCAGTCCTGTGATGTGGCACATTTGGCAGGGAGATGCTGAGCAGTTACTCTCCCAGGACCTGCTGATGTGCGCATTGTCCCCATCAGCGAGCGCAAAGCACATGCTCGTGTGTCTCCTCTCAGTGCTGACTTGGTTTTTCCTTCTGCAGCTCTGTACAAAGACACAAACATCATTATTTCAGGGTTAGTAACTGAATGGAGTGAGTAAAGCACTGATGGCAAGTCTGCAGGAGGCCAGCTCAGCCTGCAGCCCTTGCTGTGACAAAGGAAGGTGGTGTGCAGAGCTGGCAGCTTGCTGTGCACTTTGTGTTTAGGTAGAGACTTGGCATAGCTGTTGCTTTTACAGTTTGCTGTGTTTTTCCTAGGAGGATGCAGAACTGGAAGAACATAGCATCTGTCCACAGTGAGGGGTGTTCATCTCCATTTGTCCCCTTCCTCAATAACTGCATTGGGCACTGCCTGCTGGAGGGCATGGAGCGGTTTCAAAGCGAGCTGAAGAAATGCTTGGGTTGCAGCCTGGCTGGTTTGTGCTCAGGGTTTTGTCTGTTACGCCTGCAGCCTTTTGGGGTTTCATTCTGTGAATGGCTCTTCTCTGTGGTCTCTTGTACGTTGCCTGGTGTTCAGTGGCACGAGAGTCCAGACTGACTGCTTAGTGTAACATAAGGTCCCTTCAGGTGGGATTCCAATCAGAAGTGCAGAAAAGGAGACTGAACCTGTGAGCAGTTGTGCTGCTTTATTATGAGACATCTGGATAGGGTAAAGGGAGCTGAGGAGCTGAATCTCTGCTATTTCTTCTCTGCCACTGATTCCATTTGCTGTGGGTCTGTATTAGTCTTAAATCTGATTTTCCCACATGCAACCTACTGCACAGGCTGTGCATTGAGAAAGAAAGCAGGGCAAGTGTGCTGTCAGCCTCTTGAGAAAGTGTTAATATTACACTGAGTTTGAGATTTTAATCACTCCATTCAGGAAACGCTGAGTTAAGGTTCCCACAGTTGCTATTGCTACCCATGCTCTGCAGTAGATATTTCCTTGTGTTACCACGCAGCCTGCATGCACTAATACAGATCACTCCATAGCTGCAGCTAAGCTTAGGAAATAGAGGTTTTCCCTTGGCAAGACTGTAGTTGAAGAATACTTCTCTCCAGATGTCTGAATATTTCAGCATCATTAAGGAATTAAGTCTCCTGGCCTCTTTGTGAGAGGTCAGCCTTTTAGAGCCATCAAAAGTTTGGTTGGGCCACCCAAAAAGCTCTTGGGAAAACTAAGGCCAGAGTCAAGGTCTGCTCTCTCAGCCTTGAGTATCCCCTGCAGGAACCTTCCTGTTCACCCCAGCCTGCTGGATAGGGATGGAGGTGTTGCATTGGCTGTGCCCATGGAGCAGCAGCCCCTTTGCTGTAGCAGAGAAATTGGGGTGGAATCATGAGCTATGAAGTTCAGTGGTTTTTAACTTCCATTTCTTTACACAGGCTTTCTTCCCAGCAGCAGGGAGTAGGGACACAGTGCATCAGGGTTCAGCAGTAAATGCCACCAGGAGGCCTACAAGGAAAGGAGGTCAAAGTTCTATCAGTACACTGCAGAGAGAGGGTTTCTTCCTTGTTACCTACTGTATTCATCTCACATCTTGCATGTGCAGTTGTCACTGAGGTTGTAAAAACTGTCTTGCTTTATTTTCTTCTATAGGTCAGGAGTCAGGATTCAGTTGACTGGCAGCTTCATAGAATCACACACAGGAGTGGTACTGACTTGTGTTCAGAGTTTGGTGGCCTTGATGTCACTACCTCTGGTCCCTAGGAGCATCTGGGTTGCTGAAAGGCTGTTTTGGTGTGAGTTGGGCATCTGCATCTACACCACAGGCACACCCCTGTTTGTTGAGAGGGGCTCCCTGTGCTCTCACCTTGTAACTCTTCCATCACACATGACTAGAAATAAGTGACAGGCAAAAGTGGAAATGATGTGTTGCTGGGGATTACAGTTGTTCTTCCATATGGATGCATGGATAAGAAGTTGCTTAGGGACCTCCTTGTTCCTGCAGTGTCTGCCCCTAACAATGCTGACAGGATTTTGGGAGCATTTCTCTGCACTGCTAGCATGGCTGGGTGGTTTTTCTCTTCCATACAGCCTTTTGGGAATAATCCCTGCTGGCTGATAGTACAGAGTTCCCTCATTTGCTCCCTCCATGGTGTCAGTGGGCAGAAAGGTCCTTTTCCAGACCAGAAGCTCCTAAAAGATAAGCCCAAGCACCTGGGGCTGTACCTCTGGTTTAGAAGGGCAGCACGGAAGTGCAGGCTGGTGGTGAGACATACCCCAGGTCTCACAGCAGGACCTTTGGTCAAGCTGCTGTTGGTTGCAGGAGGGTGGCTTGTGTTAGGTCAGGAAGTTTGTCTCTGTAGTCAGGTGCTTTCTGGTGTTTGATCTGAGCAATCAGTCTGGGGTCTGTTGTGTTGTGTTATGCCCCTGCTGTCAAGGGACAGCACTGCCTCCCCTCCGGCCCACTGCCTGTGCTGTGTTTCATCCCCACCTCTGCCGTGCTGCAAGCCTCTGCTGAGCCTCCCCTGCAGCATGAAAACAAGCAGAAAAGCTCTCCGGGGTGGGAATACCAGGCTTACCTTCCTTATTTCTGTCCTTTATCCACCACCCACATGAAAAAGCAGCAAAGAGATGTTGCATCCTTCATGTTTGTGCCTGAAGCAGGACTTGAGAGGGAGAAACCTGGGGTTCCCTCTGTCCTGCTGAGGCAGCCTCCTCTCCTCACCCCCCCTGCAAGCCTGCAGGAAGCTGTTGAGTTTGGTTACTCATTCGTGGAGGTCAAGAATAGGTCTGGGGTTGTTTTTTCCCTTTGTGTTTAGGAAACAGTTTACAAACTGCTTTTGAGCACGGGGGAGCTGGTGGCGTGCGAAAGAGGCTTCTTCACTGCTAGATTCACATTAATTCTCTGCCCTGCCTCTTTTTCTGTCATCTCTTTCTTGGCTGGCAGCTTGAGTACTTCTGAGTGCCTTCCCCAGCCTGCAGCCCTTCTGCTTCCTAATATGACCTCGGTCACCAAACCACCCTGGGGCTTTATTTGTACTCGAGCCGTTCTGTTGCGCGTGGTAAGGTTGGTTTCTCTCTGCTTGCACTGAGCACACTTCTCTGCGGAGGAAGTAAAAGAGTGCCAGGCTGCAGTTGAAACTGGTTAAACACTAAAACCACACTCCAAGCCTCTCTGGGTTTGAGACGTGACATTCAGCCATGCAGCTTAGCACTGGCTTTTCTTCTGCCCGCTGGTTGTGCACCCTCCTTGCTTGCACTTTGTTTTTCTTTATAAACTCTGTTTTTGACTGTTAAATGCTGGTAACAGCCTTTTCAGCTGCAGTTGCTGTGTTAATAATTCAGTTAGAAATGCTGTTGCATCTTGCCTGGGCTTGTGATCTTCCATGGATGCTCAGTGCTGATCCACTAAAGCTCCTGGTGCTCAGCAGAGCTCACAGAGCCTGCTTATTGATTTAAGCCTGTGCATCCGTGTTGTGTAGAACCCACATGTTGCTTTCCAGCACAACTTGACCTCTTGTCACTACCCAGAAAGTGAAGGCTGAGCTATTGGTAAGAGTTTCCAGAAGTTGGTGTTGGTCTAAAAACGAAGAGGGGAGTGGGGGGCGGAATAGGATCGTGTTAGTGGTTTTATTTAACTGTGAAGAACAAGGCAGGGCCTGATGTTACTTGGATGGGAGAGACACCAACATGTTCTCCTTCCGGTAACAGGCATCTGGTGCTAATGTGTGTTGAACTATGGTGGTGGATCAGAGGTGGGAGCGCTATGAGGACATCAGTGAGTTATGCCTGTGTGAGGAGCTCTGCTCTAACCCAGTGCCCAGAGAGACTGCGGTGAGGGGAAGGAGACTTCAAGTTCCAACAAGCTTCTCATACCCTAAACCCAAGTACAATCATCCAGAAACCGCCTTTCCCTGTCAGTCACTCTTTCCTCATTTCCTCTCCTGCTGGTGCTGATCAGGCAGGGATTTGTGTGTAACCAAACCCCCCTCCTGCTGCTGCACATCAGCCCTTTCTCATGGCAGCGGGTTTGATGATCCATGCGCTGCAGAGTGGGGTTGGGAAGGGCAGATTTGCACTTCAGACAAAGATACTGCCAGCATCTGCAGGTCTGGTAAAGGAAGTCCAGTGCCTAATGGAAGGGTTGGGAAGTTTCCCAGAGCAGGGTGAAGGATGTAGACAGTGATTTCTCTTGAGCTGCCTTTTTTTGTTGTTAGCCTAACCTTGTGCTTTGTCTAAAGTTGGCCCAAGCCAACTTTTCCTGCTGTCTGTCATATGCTTTTCTGGGATGGGCACCACATATTCCACAGCCAAACCTCTTAATTCTGCCATGGGGAATGTTTGTTTCTCTTCAGTGTTGAATGAGCCATTTCCAGGCTTCATAGCCACTGTGGAGGTGGGTATTAGGAAAGAAACTTCCTTCCGGAGGATCAGGGAGTGGAACCTGCTGGAATCTGTGTCATTTCCTCTGTCCTTGGCTCTACTCTTCCTCCCCAGCAGACTTCATTGCTGTATAACTCACAGTGGAGAGGGAGATGCCTTCATGCTATCCATCCCTGTTGGTGAGCGTGGCTGGGAGAGCAGGAGCATGAAGATTGCGTGATACAATGCTGTCATCCTTCTGGAAGGCTCTGTCTCTGCTCAGCCTGTTGTCCAAATGTCTTCTCTGTTGGCCTAACTCCATCCTAAGCCTTTCAGGGTTCTTCAGTCTTCACCCTTCTTGATTTGTCACATTATCTCCTTCCTTTGTGCTTTAACCCCACAAATAATCTATTCCAGTGTAGAACCTACTCAGAGCAACACCCAGAGGTACACTGCCAGGAGATATCTTCTGACCAGAACTCATCACACATTTATTGGTGCCAGTCTTCTGTTACAGGAAGGAGATGCTGTTTACTCCTGGCAAGCAGTATGTGTTTGAGTCTAAGCTGCTTTTTGTTGGTTGGGACTGCTGCAGTGCACAGCATGTGGCCTCCCTGTTACCTGTTGGACAAAGAGCAGCTCTTCCTGGATCATCTTCCTCTCAGTGCTTAACTAGATCCAGCCTTGAAGAGCCGAGCTTGTATCCTGAATGACCTGCAGCACCAGAGCCAATTTGTGAAGAGTTTTGTGTTGAAAGTGAACTTGATATCTCAGCTGAGGACTCGCTGGCATGTTTGCATAGATTCATAGAGTTTATGGCCAGCAGAGACCATTAGATCATCCAGTCTGATCTCCTGTATATCACAGGTCCTTAAATTTCACCCTGCTACTCCTGTATGAAGCCAAATAACTTATGTTTGGCTAAGGTAAAACTTCCAGAAAGACATCCAGTCTTGAGAATCCACCCTTTTCCTGGGGAGTTTGTTCCAGTGATAACTGCACTGGTTCTGAAACACTTAGGCACAGAGTGAATGTTTCCAGTTCTTGCGTTTTGCTATTCCACGAGTGCAAAGAGCCCTTAAGTACCATGGAGGCACTTTGTACCCTGCAATCAAATCCTTTTTGATACACTAAACAGATTGAGCTGTTTAATCATTTTTAGCCTTTAAATCACTTTTATGGCTGGTTTTTGGCCCCTTCCCAAATTTTAAGCATCCTTTTATAAAGAAGAACACTGGGACTAGATGCAGTCCTTCAGTGCCAGCCTCACCAGGGCTGTATGTAGCTGCAAACATGCCGTCCAGTGCCTGTTCTCTGCTTGTGCATCCAGGGGATGACTGGGCATTCCATTGGGAATCAAGCCACTGTTGATTAAAAGTCACTATTGAGGCTGTACCAGTGTCTTCCATCCAGTTCAGTGAGGGGCCCTGAAGCCTTCTGCTTTTTAAAAGGTCAAACAGGTTTTAATATATTTAATGGTAATGTGTTTGTCAAGAATAGCTGAAGGGGGCTTCAAGGGGGCTGGAAAGGGACTCTTCCTCAGGGGCAGTTGCTTTAGGACAAGAGGTGATGGGTTCAAACTTAACCAGGGGAAGTTCAGTTTGGATATAAGGAAGAAGTTCTTTACTGTAAGGGTGGTGAGGCACTGGCACAGGCTGCCCAAAGAAGTGGTAAATGCTCCATCCCTGGCAGTGTTCAAGGCCAGGCTGGACAGAGCCTTGGGTGACTTGGTCTAGTGTGAGGCATCCCTGCCCATGGCAGGGGGTTGGAACTGGACGATCTTAAGGTCCTTTCCAGCCCAAACCCTTCTATGAATGTTGCATATTAGTGATTTGTAGAAACCGAGCTTCGATACAGGTTTGGTTGGAAAGGAAATAACATGCATCTAAATAGCCTATTTGACCTGTTTGCCTTAAACTGAAAGTTCTGCTGATAAGTTCGTTATTAAACAACGTTGACTTTATTTCTGGAGGAGACGTTTGCTTTGAAGGCGGTGAAGTTCCCACAGCTTGATGTTTATGTGACTGAAGTGGACAATCTTCTTCCTTATGTTTCTCATCTCACCTGCTCCCTGCAGGGATGAAGAGAAAAATCCAAAGCTCATTGGTTTTGCTGAGGGGCTTCCTAAATGCCTCTTTTCTTCTCTTGCTGGGCTGCTGACTTGTAACTCTTACTGCCATGAGATGTGTCCTGGAGCTGCTGCGCTGCAGGGGATGAGGGAGCTGCAGGAGCCTCTTGAGATCTTTTTACCTCTAAATTGATTTTGTGTGCCTCAAGGCGAGGATACAACAGGGCTCCCCCTTCCTTCCGTGTCACAGCAAATTGGATTTTATATTTGTGCAGAGTCTCACGTTGGGTATCCGGATTTTTGCTGGAATTGCTTCGAATGCCACAGAAATAAATCTGTTTCAGGGCAGGACACTGTGACTGCTAAACAGAAACCTGCAGTAGAACACGTGGCAAGAAGCAGGCAAGGCATGCTCTGTATCCCTTTGTGGTTGCAGGTGGGATATGAAGAGGAATGATTGTGGTAATTAACCCAGCTGGAATTTGCCCACAGCTCTTGTGGGTACCTTGTAAATACTGCAGAAATGCCAGACAGCCTTAATAGCTCTTTTGTCTCATCTCCTTTATGGGGGTAGCCATTTGCACAAAACACTTCCCACCAGCACTTTGTTGGGACTGCACCTGTAGCAGTAAAAACCTCCTCTTGGTATCTCGCCCACTGCAGCATCTCGGGCTTTTCAGGAAGCTCTGTATCAGTGCTCAGTGTTGTTTCACTGGGATATTGCCCTGGAAAGTACCAGCCAAGAGCTATGAATTGCTACTTTGGGATGGTTTGGGATAAAGACTCAGGGTTATGTTTGTAAGGCTGTCTCCAGCGGGCTCATTCCTGCTGTTGGACTGGGTGGTGGAAGGCTCTGAAGGAGCTGCCTGCAGAAGTGAGGAATAATAATAATATAAGGAATCTTAATGTAAGGAAGTTCTTCCTGTGAGGGTGCTGAGGCGCTGGCACAGGGTGCCCACAGAAGCTGTGGCTGTCCCATCCCTGGCAGTGTTCAAGGCCAGGTTGGACACAGGGGCTTGGAGCAAGCTGCTCCAGTGGAAGGTGTCCCTGCCCATGGCCGGGGTTTGGAGCTGGATGAGCTTTAAGGTCCCTTCATCCCAGGCCATTCTATGATTAATAATCAATGAGGTATATCCAGCCCTTGAGCTGAAAGTGAGCATATGGCATGGTTTGGGTGCCTGGATGTTATTTCACATGGATCTCAGCAAGGAAGCGGTGCCTGGAAAAGCCTGGCTGCCCAAGAAAGAAGGGAAATATTTGGGATGAGTGTGGTACGTGTTCTGAAGCAGAACTGTGTGGCTCTGTGGTCTGTATCCCAACCCCTTGTCACTGAGGAGACCCCCAGACTCGGGAGAACATCCTGCTGTGCTCCAGCCCCTTCCACTCCAGTGGAGACAGCGCATTTGTTACAGGCAGTTTTGCATCTGGTCTCTTGATTAATGGACTTGTCTTTTGCAGCCTATTTTGACTCTGACACCACTTTCTGCTCCGCAGATGCTTTGCTGATGTTGAAGAAAGTTTGCCTGCTTGATAAAGACCAGATCCTGAAATTTACTTCCAAACCTGAAGTAACAATTTTGAACTTGAAACGCTTTATTTCCCCAGGAGTCACTGCTCCAGAATCCTTCCCTTATTTGGTGCCTCCTTCACAGCTGGGACTGATGCTCAGGTGCCAAAGCTCTGTGCACTCCTCACCCTGAGCCAGATGGGTCTGTGCTGGGTTCATGTGCGGCAGCTCTGCTTCCCAGCCCTGGATCCTTGTGCTTCTTTTCCTGTGCACCCAGGTGGCATTCCCAGTGTTTTCGTGCTGGGGTGGAACATACTATTTACAACCCGCTCCACTTGGGGAGTGGTCTGGTGAGGTTGGGGTGTTGCTTTCTTCTTTCCTGGCTCAAGACATGACGAAGGTTTCCTGAAGCTATGTGCCTGCCCTTGCTCTGTGTGCTGTCAGGACATACTCCTCATGGCCTCTCAGTGATTTGAGCTTGGCTCTTCCTGTTCTGTTGCTATCTCTGCACTCTGCTGCTCCATGAGGAGTTGTTAGTCACTGTTGATTCCTTCCATGGTAACACATCCAGTTTAGCTGGCGGTGCAGTGTGTGAATGCTCCCCAAGCAGCAGTGGGCTGCTTCCTCTGGTGAGGTTGCCTCTTCCCAGGTGGATTTAGTCTGTCTGCACATGCTGACTCATGACAGCTAAACCAGCTGTTTTCAGCTTCAGGCACTACTGTGTGCAGGGACCCCTTCTTCTTGACAACTGGTTTGTTTTTATAACTAATGCCTTCACTATATGCTCATAACTTCCATATCTCTGATGCCCGTTTTCAACGGGAAGGGCTAAAATCTGTTCTTTCTTGACATAGTTTTGTTGTTGGATGAGCCTGGGGGGGGCCTTTCTCAAGCAACCAGCTAGGTTTGGTTCCTTATCCCTAAGAGCAAAGGGCAGCGGTGGAAGCGCGCAGGGAGCTCTATCTTCCCATGGCATTAGCACATCAGGAAACCTTTGGAGCGGAGCCACCACTGGGCTGCATAGGAAGTGAGATGAAGGCAAGAAGTTGTTGCAGGTCTCATGTTAGCACTGTCAGGGCAGCCATCGCTTAACAGGGCTCTGGGAAAGCGTTCCTCTGCCCTGTGTGAATGCAGAACAGCTCAGTGGAAGTCACTGTTTCCCTCTGGCCGTGAGAAGCAGCGTTTGATGGGGAGGAGCAGGGAGACTGAGGGACAGGTGAGTCACTAGAGAAGGAGTCATTCAGAGAGGAGCCCAGTCAAAGCAGCCCCGTGGCCTTAGCATGAACTCAGAGATGAAAGATCCAAAGTTAAGTTATGAGCTCATCAAAACCTTGAGGCTGTGAGAGCAAAAGTGGTGAAAGAAGCTTGAGAGGTGCCTGCTTGAGATGCCATAGTGCTGGGGCACACAGGGCTCTGCCTGGGCTTGCTGGGTTCGTGCTTAAGTTGGCAGGAGGTGTGAAATATTCTTTCCTAGAGGCAGGTATCCTGCTTACTTGAAAGAAAAATATATATATATACACAGATATCTCTGTCCCAGTTTAGCACTGGTTCCTGTGGAGCGTGACTGCCTTGTCCTTAGGTTTGTGAGTGAAAAGGCTGAGGGTGAAGCTTGCTCTGGGAAGATGGGGTGAAGCCCTCCCAGAGCATTGTGTCTCTGCGGGAATGCTCTGGGCACGTCCCTGCTGGGCACTGCTGTCACTTTCCATTCAAAGTGGGGAGTTTTGGTACTCCCCCGCTGCCGGGAACGTGGGGTGGGGATTGCAGGGTGAGCACTGCGGGTGAACGTGGGCCTTGGGGGGGAAAACTTGTGCCGCAGTTTTTTCCTTTCTGCCCATGCAGTCTTTCCAGTAGAGATGGAAAGCCGCAAGCTCCTGTTCTTTCCCATATCCCCCATCAAAAACCTCCTCCAGCTCTTGTTTGCTGTGCGGCACAGCACTGTCCCACCAAGGATATTGCACTTGTGTTAGGGACTCAGATTGGGCTGTCTCTGTCAGGGGATGTGATTGCAGCTGGAGCCACAGAGCTGATCACAAAGCACCTTTCTCCCTCTACAAGCCATTGCCTGAGTTAAAATCTAAGTAGGTGTTAAAGGTTTCAAGCTCTGAGCTGCTTTGGTGTCCTGAGGAGGATGGTGGAGAAGCAGCTGTATCCAAGCTTCCCTGGCAGAGCTATGAAGGGCTTTGCTGTGCTGTCCCAGTATTTCCCAGTCTCTTCTGGGTTTCATCTGCAGAGTTAATAAAATGGTGGCAGATCAAGTCGAGTTCCAGTGGAAAGGGCTCTTTAGGGCAGCAGTAAAACAGCAAGTAAGCAAGAACCCCCTTGCTGCAGGGGCCAGTTTAATTGGTCTGGCTTGTTTTATGAGACAGGTTTTATGTTGAAACTCGCACATGGCCCAGGAGCAACTCTGCAGCAGGGCATCATTCTCCTGCATGGGTCCTCTGGGAATACAGCACGGGTTAATTACACCTAAGTGAGGAATCACACCTCATGGAGCAGCTGGTGTAAGTCATGGTGAGGGGTTGAGGGTGAAAGTGATGCCAGAGCCTAGGGCTGCCTGTGATACCCATCCCCTGCAGCCGTCGGCTGGTGCCTGTCTTGCACCTTCTCACTGTGCCTGGCTCTTGGTTGGGCATTGCCACAGCCTTGCCTGCTAATCTCATCCTCTCTGCATGCCTCTGACCACCTTCCCCACCCCCCGGAAATGGAAGCGGTGCTGCTGACCTCGCTGAAGGAGTTCAAGGTATAAAAGTGTGGTGTGAATGGGCTGCTCCTGGCCAGCGTCTCCCCACGCAGTGCTTGGAGCCTGGCTCAGAGTCTGGCTTTTCTCAGCGTGCTGAGGCTGTGCAGGCACAAGTGGGAAAGCTCTTGCTGTGGGGAAGGTAGGAGCAAGGTCAGTCTGCTCCAAGTGTGTGACACAGCCACCTCCAGAGCCAGGCAGAGCAACTCCTCACCCACAGCCTTCTTCAAAGCCAGTTAGATAAGGACTGGGAAAGCCTAGAGCTCTGCTGAGCTAGCAGAGGTGGCTTAGAGCAGGAGTAAGTGATTATTCAAGTCAGGTTTTGGTGTTACTTGGACCTAAGCGCGGCAGGAAGCTGCTTCACGCTGTGCTGCAGCCAGCTCCCCCTGTATCCCCTTAGCTCGAGGTTGTTCTGGTTGTTGAACAGCAGTTCTGCTGCTGTCGGCTTTCAGAGGCTTCTCGGGTACATCTGAACACCGGCTCCCCCTCTGTGATGGCTTAAGTGGGCGTGAAGTGAATCACAGAATGTGTTGGAAGGGACCTTTAAGCTCCTCCAGCTCCAACCCCTGCCACAGGCAGGGACACCTTCCACTAGAGCAGCTTGCTCCAAGCCCCTGTGTCC
>WYDI02030556.1:0-16399 GCA_009867235.2 Psittacus erithacus
GTCCCTGCCCGTGGCAGGGGTTGGAACTGGATGAGCTTTAAGGTCCCTTCCAACCCAAACCAGGCTGGGATTCTGTGGATCTGTTCATACATCTTCACGAGCTGCAGCAAGGAAGGGGAGGGGGACAAAAGAATATTTCCAGAGACAAACTCTCATCCACCTGAGGTGTGTGCTGAGACCTGGTAAATGGGTGGTGTGCAGGACCCTGTGATCCGTGCCTTCAGGGGCACCTGGGCAAAACTCCTCTTCTGTGCAAGATGAACAGGGAGAAAAGCTGGACAATGCTGATGGGAACACCACTGGCCAAGATAGGAGACCTGGGGAGAAGATCTGCTCAACCCTATGTATCTGTGCTCAGAACAGGGATGCTCACCAGTTCTCAAGGGGTGAAATGGGTCCTGAAGCAGCACTTTCATCTTTGCCTTGTAAAGGATGGGAAACACATGGATGACTCCAGAAAGTATCTAAGTGCCATGTTTTATATCATGGAGTATAATGAAACACCTGCTTCTGTGACAGAGGTATGGGCCGAGTGAGAAGGAATTAAGAGGAGTGTTATTTTTAACAGTTTAGCCAGCACTCAGGAATCGACTTAGGAAGTAAAGGTCACAAGTTCAGCAGCATTTGTCACTTCAGCCTGGGTCCTAATTAAACAGCTTTTAACATTATAAAGTTGCAGTATACTCACAAGTGCCACAGTTTTCATGCGCTGTGTGTGTGGTAAAACACAGGCATCAGATGGGAGTAAATCTCAGCCTTCCAATCTTTAGAAGTATTTTTCTTTATATATATATATATATATATAAGAAAATATATAAATATATATATATATATGAGTTCATCAGTGAGCCAAGGGCTGCTGAAATGTGTTTGGCAATAGTCCCTGTTGCCTCCAAGCACAGCTGAACAAACAGCCCACAGCTCGCACAGGGAGACAGGCCAATTGGGTAGGAGGGCAGAAGGGGGACAGGGTGGTGGATTCAGTGTCCCAGCACAAGGAGAAGCACACTGCCGCCCCTGTGTTGATATAGCCACTAGGAACTGGGCTCAGGAACCGGTTGGTCCTGTGGTTAGGGTGGCAGAGAAAGACCTTTCTAGTTTTCCAGCATATATTAAATGACTGAAATGACTTTAAACTTAAAGCTTTGTGTGTCTTAAAAACCCCCTTGGTTTGGGAATTTGACCCGTAGGGTTCTTGGAAAGAAAGAAGAATGAGGTTGTGTTTTCTTGATGGGGGAGAAAAATCCCCAGCAGTCTGTTCTTTAAAGGCATTTGTTGCTTTCAGGGAAGGCTTTCCTGGAATCAGATTATTACAGTGTGTTAGTAATGTGGCATCACTTAGCTCTTTTTATGGCATCCTTTTGCTCTTCGTGACTTTGCCACTTTAAGAGACTCTTTCTCTGTATTTAACATATAGTAAGCTTCAGGAGATTGACCACAGAGACTGCTGGCTGCATATGAGGGAAGCGTGCACAAGACCAGATTATTTCTGAGTAGTGGAGTTTAGTGAGGCCACATCTGCAACCTGCATGATTTTACAACCACTGTTACCAGAAGCACAAGGCATGGAATAACCACCATCTATTTTAGCTGTGCAGCATGAAGTGCTGTTCTTAGGACCGGCATTAGGAGCTGGAAATCCAGGTAAAGAAGTTGAGGGAGAGAAGCATCTTGAGGTGAGTGACTTGGAGAACTAGAAGGAGATTGTGCCCTTCAGCATCAGCGGTAGCTCCCAAGGAGCAGCAAAACAGTGTGGCAACCAGGTCCAATGAACACTGACGGTGCAGTAGCCTAAAACATGGTCTAGAGTGATGTGGTAACAGGTTGGACAGAGCCTTGGGTGACATGGTCTAGTGTGAGGATTCCCTGCCGCCCATGGCAGAGAGTTGGAACTGGATGATCTTCAGGTCCTTTCCAACCCAAACCAGTCTGCGATTCTATGATAAACCATGGCTAAATGCAAAGAAGGTTTCCCCTCCTACACCCACTGCCTTGGGAAAGATCATGTTGAGAATGAGAACATCAATGAGATCATTGAATGGGATCAAATGCTAATTTTACTTCTATCCACTTGTGGTCTGAAAAGCAGTTTTCCTGTTGTTGATGCTCTTACACAGTTCCGTAGCAGTGCTCTGTAGTGATGACTTGGAAATTTCATGCTTTCTGCTCCTCTCTTTTGCTTTGTTTCTCCTTAGTTTTCTTTAGTTTTGATGCTTTCCTCCTTCTTCATCCTTTCTTTTAGGAGAAGCCCATTGTGTCAGAAGCAGCTAGGAAAAGAGAGAGAGACTTGGTAGCCAAAGAAATTGAGAAGTTTCAGGTCTCTATTCAGACTCTGTGCCGGAGTGCCCTGACGCTTGGCAGGATCATGGATTACATCCAAGAAGATATGGATGCCATGAAGAACGAGTTGCAGATGTGGCGGCAGGAGAACAGGCAGCATGCAGAAACTCTACAGAAGGAGCAGAGGTGAGTGTGGGCAGGGAAAGGTTCATTTATCTCTCGAGACAGATTTCTGGGGTTGGGGAGGGTTTAACTCATTTTTCAAAGCAGATTTGTCATCAGTCATTTCCGTGGATTGGACTTGAAGTGTTCAAGTCTTTTCAGCTCAATTTATCATGGTGAACATGGCAGCAGAGATGCAAATGTGTGTGTGATAGGAGAGGGCTTGATTGTTTGCTGCTTCTCACAAATAAAGGAGCAGTGAGGGAAGAACAAAGTAGATTTGGAATGGGACTAAGAGTGGATTCCTAAATCACAGCCTGCTGTCTCTGTGCCATTGAATTCAGGGTGTTCTGCAGTGGTGTTAATAACATTGTCATCTGTGCAAGATTGAAAGGACAGCGCTGGAAAGCCAGGAGAGTGAAAGGGATGTGCATGATAGAAACAAGAAGGTCAAGCCTCAAAACAGTTTCTTTGGTCTTACTTTGTCTCACCAATGTGTCTTTATGCTCCTTGAAACCAGAATGTTCTCTCCAGCTGTGTGTCCTCTCATCTTGAACATGAACTAGGTAGTGATGATCTTGGATTCACAAGCAGCCTAGATTTGCTGTTCCCTGAATCAGTGTGCTTCACTCATGCATGAATGGGTGGCATTCTTAGCTAAGTCCTATCTTGGTAGGTAGCAATATGTTAAATGTTGGAATTTACAGCAGCTGGCTCAGTCCACTGCCTGGGGTGGGAACTAAGGCTTTCCTTCACATATAAAGTGTAATGATGTTAATTCCTTGCACTTCCATAGCACCTTGTATCCCAAATCTTTGACAGGCTTTAAAACTCTTGTTGGCCTCAGAATGCAGCACTGCTGCAAAGAGGAAGGGAATGGTGTTTGGCTTTATTTTATGGCTGGAGAAACTGAGGCATTGACTCACCTTTGCACTGCACCTAGTGATGTGTCCTCATCAGATCAGTGGTGTACTGAGGCATGTCCACTCCTTCAGGAAAGAATGAGTATCAGACATGAAGAAGACAACGCTTTCCATGTATACTGCAGTTTGGATGCTTGTCTTTTTCTTTGCTTCTGTGAAAGACAATTGACAGATCCCATTGGGGTGCTTTTTGTGATTTATGCTAAGGTGGTGGAAGAAAGGGGAAAGCTAAATGATTTTGGGATGTGGACTTTATCTACTGCTCAAAGTGACTGGGTAGTTCAGAATGAGAGCAGGCCAGTTTGGTCTGTCATTTCTCTGCCTGTTCAGCATTCTTGAAGATCAGCAGAGCATTATGGAAGTGGGCACATTGGCTGTAAAGCCAAACAGACAGCCCTATTCACTTAAGATGTATCTGTGTCCTTGTTTATTAGCATAGGATTTATTACATTTCCTATTAGTGTGGAATTACCTGCCATTGTCAGCAGCTAGTGATGGGTCAGTTTTCATATAGAATCCCAGAGTGGTTTGTGTTGAAGGGACCTTAAAGCTTATCCAGTTCCAACCCCCTGCCACGGGCAGGGACACCTTCCACTGGAGCCGCTTGCTCCAAGCCCCTGTGTTCAACCTGGCCTTGAACACTGCCAGGGATGGGGCAGCCACAGCTTCTCTACCTGGAGTGGGGTGAAATAATGGCAAAGAGTCTTAGCAGAAGAGCTGAATTAGGCAAGAAATGGCTATTTAGTGTTCAGTTGCAGGTGATCTCTCTTGAGCAATCTTCTCTGGGTTGTTAGCTTTGTGTTTGTGCTTCTTTAAAAGTTCTTTCAGAAAGTGTGGGCACAACTTTGCAGACTTTCAGGCACTGTATGTGCTTTCTTGGAGACTTAAGTAACTTAACATGTTTCCACTCACATTATGCTCTTTGTGTCTCTTTCAGCATCACAGACAGCGCTGTTGAACCATTAAAAGCTGATCTGGCTGAGCTGGACCAGTTGATTAAAGACCAACAAGACAAGATCTGTGCTGTAAGAGCTAATATTATAAAGAATGAAGAGAAAATCCGGAGGATGGTTCTTAGCATAAACCTGTCTTCCAAAAGGTGAAGAACTGGAACTGACTGACATTGCTACCGAATAAAAACGAAATAGCAGAGAAAACGAAGATATCCCTTGTTGAGATATAAAATGTTTAGGGACCCAAAGCCTAAAACTTACATAAAAGCCCATTATTGCATTGATCTTTAGAAGTTGATATTACTTGGGATAGAATGATATTCATTTGAATGCTCAAGTTGCAGAGCTATTAAAATAACTTGTTTGTTTAGATGTGAACTGCTGTTACTCACTCACCCGGTCCTCACAGCCCTTTTACCCTCCCTGGCGTGTTGAGCACAGTTTCTCAGCCACTTCTTTTTCCATCTTTTCATTGCCACTGAGGTTCCTGTTGAACACACTGTCATGATACTACTTTTGCCCCCTTAAATAAGTCATAGAATCATAGCCTCATAGAGTACCAGGTTGGAGGGGACCTCAAGGATCATCTGGTCCAACCTTCTCTTTATAGTTTGAATGTATATATTTGATCAGAAGTTGGAAACAACAAATCTTCAGCAGGTCAGAAGGTTCCTGAATCCTGTTTGTTATTAAGAGGGAAGATTATCTACAAACCAAAGATCAAGAAGTAAAGCCTTGTGTAACCTGCACTTCTTTGCATCATTACAGAGATGGCGTCATCTGTTCAGAGCCATTGGGAATTTTACTGGGAACAACTGAAAATGCAATCCATGCATCACTATGTAAGGGAGCAGAAGTATTTTATCTGCACAGGTGTTAATTCCATTTTTATTGCATCTGTTCATTTGGAAAGGATTAATTTAAGTGCCTCTTTCCTCCCAAATGCACGTTTCTGTAATGTTTTGTATGTGAATAATTGCACTGATTTATTTTACTCAACTGCAGGTGTCTGCTGTTTTCCTAATGACCTTTGGAGTGCAGTGCACATTAGAGTCCAGCTTTACTCCTAAATCTGCAAAGCATATTAGTGTAGACACAACTATATGGTGCTGTGCTGAGCGCAGAAGGCTTTAAGTCCAACGCAAGGCTCTTCTCAAGGTGTTTAATGTATGAGCACATCTCCTCCTCCCCTGTTGTTTGGATTGTGTATGAAGTGGTAATGGCCTTTTTTGGGGTTTCTTCTCTGATTGGCATATCTGTGAGGTTTTCTTTTGCTTTCTTCATTGCTTTTTCTGGGATCTGGACCTACGAAGAACCTACCAAACAGACCATCACCGACAAGGGTGAGTGTTTGCTATGTTAAATACAGACATTTTAAAGGGCAGGATGCTTTGCTGCATGGGGTTTCAGGGTGGGTTTGGAAATGAAATGGGGGATTTGTGAAGGAATAGGAGACATTTTGTGATCTATTCTTGACAGTTCATAGAATCACACAATCCCAGACTGGTTTGGGTTAAAAGGGACCTTAAAGCTCATCCAGTTCCAACCCCCTGCCACAGGCAGGGACACCTTCCACTAGAGCAGGTTGCTTCAAACCCATCCAACCAACATGACAGGATGCTGTTTGCATTTTTATTGTCACTTCAATTATATTGTTTCACTGTCTGAACTTTAATGGTGAAGCAATATTGTGGATAGGCTGTAGGGAGGCAGGACTCCTCCTGTGAGCCAGGCCTGCATTGTCACCCTCTCCTACCATTCATTGCTTTGCACCCAAGGTCAGAGCCTGTCCACTCCATCCATGAAGGAAAAAGGGTTCAGGATGTCCACCAGAATCCCCAGAGCCCAGGACTGATGGTTAATACATAACTTCAAAGCAGTCTGAACACTCTCTTCCTTTGCCTTTTACTTTCATCAAACAATGTGGGGTTTGATGGGATTGCTCAGCCCCCTGCTTTAGGGGATTTTAGACCCCAAGAGCCCCTGGTCCCTCGGTGCTAGAAGCCACCCTTTAAAAGGACAGAGAGATTTGTTACCAGTCCCCAGCCTTTGTCACCTATCCCATGTCCCTTCTGTATCCACAGCCAGGACCAGCATGGTGCTGCTGGAGCACAGGGCTGGCAGGAAAGCAGTCAGAGAAGACCAGCAGCAGGGTGTTTCAGGAATATTAAGTGACTTCAGCTCTGCCCTGGGTTAAACAGGATTTAAATGATGACTTTTGCTTTCCCTCAGCTACTCCATTTCATGAAGTTCCTTTCATCAGACCCTCCTTTCCTCATCTTATTCCTAATTCTCAATGCTGCATGGTGACATGGCCCATGTATTCGTCTGTCCTTGTGTTAGAAGTGAGCATGCCCTGAGTTGGGGTTGAAAGGTTAGGGCTCATATCAGCCTGCAGCTTGGAGGCACTCATTTGCTTCCTGAGAGACCTTGGGGATGATTTGCATCTTTATGCACCCAATTTCTTATGATTTCTGCATCTAATCTCACTTTAAACAAAAATCAGGCAGTGTCAGGGTTTAATAAAACATCTGACATCTGCTACAGTCGTAGCTGGTGCTCTATCCAGGATTGCTTTGGTTTCCAGTATGGTGGAGCAAAGGTAGTGCCTTGGAGCTTGGGCTTGCTTTCATTTTAAAGGTTGAGGATGCAGCACCAAAAGAAACCCAAATAAACAACAGTGGTTCCTGAAGGGGGAAAGAAAATGGGTAAAGAAGAATGTCTGCAGGCACTGAGTCTCACACATGATGCTTTGTCCATGCCTTGGGCGTGTGTTTCAGCTTGTGGGTGGTTCATTAGCAAGGGGAACGTTGCTGGTGTGGTGGTTTGGGGTTTAGAACCCTTACATTGTCAGGTCTCCTGGTGCTAATGGGGCCTGACAGGTCTGGGAAGCAGGACTTGGATTTCACGATGTGCCTGACATTCCTCTCTGTGCAGGTTGGGAGGTGGCAGCTGGCCCCTCTGCGTCAGGGCTGGGAACATTGGGGCTCTTCAGCCTGGAGAAGAGAAGCTGCGTGGAGACCTCAGAGCAGTCTCTTGCCTATTGGGTTACTTCCCATGAGTGTCTATTGGAATGTGAAGGGGAAAATACCAGTTGCTTTCAAATACTTTTGAATTCCATGTTTTTGTCTCAGCCAGTGCTATGTGATGCAGGGGATGCTGCCTGCTGAAAGCTCATAGGAACTGGGCTCTCAGAAACAGGGGTGTTCTAGCACTGAGACTTGTGTATCTTGAATGGTTGGAGCCTTTCTCAGCTGGATGTGTACTCTTACCCTCTCCCCAGAGTCTGAATGAATGCACACGTGGATGTGATTCAGTCTAGTACATGTGATGGACTCAGGAGCTGCCAACTACAGAGTGATCTTCAGGTGCAGATCACACCCCAGGCATGTCCTGCAGTGCCCTGGTAGCTGCCTGCAGCACCGAGGTCTCTTCCAAAATGTTTCCTGCCATGTTTGGTGTGGAAAAGTACTAAGAAAGAACATTTCCGTTTTCCAGGGTGGAATTTAATTAGGAGGAATTAAAAGGTGTAGTTTATAAGTTTAATTTAATGTGATGAAACAAGGCTCAGCTCCCTCCCCCTCCTGCCCACATCCCAACCTGAGATGATGGCCTCCAATTGCAACTGACAGCCACGGGAAGGGAAATGCTTACCAAGAAGAAAAGGGAGAGAAATTCCACTCTAGATTTATGACTTGTGAAGCAGAGGTTGCCTGGGTTTAGCCTCATTTTATGTCGCGCTGGGTCCCACAGACTTGACTTTGTTGTGTGCCCAGTAATGGGCTGAAAACTGACGGTTTTGGCTGCTTTTGCAGGTCACTTGTGTGTTCAGGTGCTATTTTGGGCCATGGAGGCTCTTGGTTGTATGGATGTGGTGAAGTGTGTGTTCAGACCGTGGTGTGCTTGTCCCAGTGAGGTGAGGGTTTTCCAGGCATTTTTTTGGCTAGTGGTAGGATTGGGAACATCAGGCAGAAAGGAATGAGAGGGGTCTGGCCCGAGGGACACTGGCATCAAAGACAGCAAGCACTGAATTGTTTTAACTTCCTTAATAGAACATGGATGAGAACAAGTTTGGAACGCAGTTATTTATTAACTAATACTATTGGGAATAGATTTCTGTTTCTGTGTATTTCATATCCCAAAGTTCAAAGAGGTTAATGAAAATGCTCAGATTGTGGTTCAAATAGAAGGAATTAACTGATGATATGACTTGGCCATTATAATATTGGTGCCATGGTTTAGTGGTGGCCGTGGGGTAATGGTTGGACTTGATGATCTTAAAGGTCTTTTCCAACCCAGTTGATTCCATGATTCCTGCCCTGCCAAGATCAAACCAGCTGGGTGGCAGATGAGTCTCAGAGGAGAAGGAATGCCTTTTTCCCAGCTTTTGAAGAAGTGGACATCTATTGTAACAAAGGATGAGCCTGAGGACCTTGCTGAGCATCACCCTCCTGCAGGATGAGTGGCTGCATAGGCTCCTGCTCCCTCCTTCCTCCCGGGAGGATGCTGGAGAGGCAAAGACCAACAAGTCTACCCTGGGGACCTATGTGCCTGTCTTTCCTGCAAGGTCTGTTAAAGGTTAGTAGCATATTCATCTCTGTGTTATAATACAACCCAAAACCTGAGGCAAAGAGAAGGAATTTCCTGTTGCTGTGAAGAACAGCCGATAGAGTCTGCATGGCCAGGGTATACCAGGACCTGTCTTCTCTCTGTCTCCTGCCAAACCACATTTAGGGAGGTCTCGTGCCTGCAATGCTGTGGAAAGGAACAGCCCTTGCTTTCCATTCCAGCTGCTTTTGTTTGAACAGGTAAGTATGGATGTGAATTCGTCCCTCCTGAAAAGGCCAGAAGAGCCTGTTCCAGGTGACAGGGATACAAACTGAAAAGGCTTCTATGGATTTAATGGAAAAGGCATATTTTAACAGAGCTCTTTTTGTTCCAGAAGACTGACTTGGCCTACAAGGAAATGGATGGGAAGTGGTACAGGCAAGAGGCATGGATGAGCTGCACAGCATCTCACAATTCCTGGGCAGCAGCCCACCCACAGGGCCTGTTTTCTGGCTCACAGCTTTCCATGGAATGAGGTTGGTGGCAAGTGGTGCTTAGTTTTTTCCCTGCTTTCAGGTTTCTCTGCTTTTTGGAACAGCATCTACTGATGCTGGAGACCAAGTGTTGGCCATGGATACTCAGTGTATTGCAGATCTGCCTGGGAAGGAGAAGCTGTTTGGATAAGGAGCAATTGCTCTGAGGAGGAGGTTCCAACCTGCTCTGGCTTTAACCTCCAGAGAGAGAAAGGAAGTTTATGTGGCCAATCCAAATAATCCTGGTGGTCCTTCCAGTGCACTTTCCACAGTGTGAAACTGGAGTCAACCTGAGGCAGGTCCAGGGTCACTGCACGTGGAGCATAGGGAAGGGTAGGGAAGAACCAGTAGTGACGCTGATTGCGAATGAGCAGCCATAACACAGAGATGCTGGACTCGGTGTCATCACAACCATTGCATAGTGCTTTTGTTCACTGCAGAGGTGGCACTGGGAAGAGAAAGAGTCCAAGATGCTCCTCTCCACAGTTCCCAAGTTCTTTTTTTCATTGATCATTTCTGGTAGGTTGACCCTGGCCAGCTGCCCACCAAAGCCACTCCATCATTCCCCTCCTCAATCAGAGAGGGGGGAGAATATAATGGGCTGCAGGGGGATATCTGCTCCACGTGGACCTCCATGGGCTGCAGGGGGATTGTGCATTGTCTCTGCAGAGATCTGGGAGAAGGATGGGACAGGAGAGGTAAAAATATCTCCCTTTTACCCAGTTAAGATCTGGAATTCCTTTGCAGCTAACATGCGACTCGTCTGTCTCTCAGCATGACTCTTGCTATATTATATTTAGCTGTAAAACCCAACTGTGCTTGGATTTCCCTCTGCAGCTCTTGGAAGAGGGATTTTCTCCCTGTCCTCTGTTGAGCATCCTTTCCAGATCTCACCCTGTTGAGCTCATCTCTTGCAGGGCATTCTTCTCACTGAGAGTTACACTTAGAGCAGGGAAGGAGAAGGAGGACTGCAAGGCCGGATAGGATTATTTATGTTGGACAAAGATTTTTAGCCCTTCCTGGGCTGTGTAGCTTGATGTAGTAGGTAGGCTTATTTGTTCTCATCACACTAAGACTTATTCATGCTTCTTGGGCAGTTCAGCTGAGGAGCACATTGAGCTTTGGAGCCAGAAGGAATTCATGCTGTTGGTAGGTAGCCCTGTGCCCACTGTTAGGGTAGCCTGGGAGGAAGGAAAGGCGTTCTCCTCCAGTTTTAATGTTCTCTGGCTCTCAGCTTTTCATTCCTGGCCACACAAGTGTCAAGAAAGAGCTGTTTTGATGTTTAACTGCATTAGAGGGCTGTAACCTCAGAGCCCATGTTAACAGTATCCTTTTGCAGCCAAAGTGGAGGGTGAGAGACCAGAGTGTCTCACAGCTACATACTATTCTATTGTGCTGTGGTTTAGATCTGCTGGTGGGAGCGACCAGAAGCTGTGTGTGAATGGGTGTTAAACGTGTTCCTGCGTTCAAATGTCACTTTCTCAAGTATCATGTGCTGTATTTGCATGGGGCTTGTGGGCTCTCAGTGTGCAACCACAGAAAGCAGCTGGAGCACAGGACCTCCCGAAGGCATCCAGATGCTTCCAGTGCTTTAGGTAACATGGTCTAGTGTGAGATGTCCCTGCCCATGGCAGGGGGTTGGTTTAAGCTTTAAGGTTCCTTTAACCCAAACCAGTATGGACTCTGTGATACACTTGCAAGCTTGACTGAAAGTCCATTTGGGTGGAAAAGCTCCCACTGGCTCCAGCAGAGGCTGGGTTGGCTTTTGTGATGGAGAACCCACTTTCATAGCACCATTGCACTGCAAGGTAATGGAGCTGCATCAGCGATGTACCACACGCTGCTTGACAGCAAGGGGAGGACAGGCACCTCACTTGCAAGTCTTTGGGGTGGACCAGGGATTTCAGCCCATGGCTGGGCTCCAGTTGTCATCCTGGAGTGTTTGTGGTGGCTCTCACGCATCCTTTGAGCTCCACAACAAGAAGTGTGGTCAGGGATTATTGTGAACAGGGGAAGTTTCTCGCCTCAGGCCAAGGCCAGGAATGTGGGATGGATTTGGACCAACTTTTATTTTTCCTTTTGGAATTTTATTTAAAGAAAAATAAAAACAGAGCCTTGGGCAAGAGCCGGAGCCTCGAAAATCTGATCCCAAAAGGTGAATGCATTGTGGAATGGGGAGCGTGTGAAAACAGCTGCTTAAACTGAAATCGTTTCACAGATTGAAGTACAGGAACTCCCCAAAACCTGTTCTAAAACCCGGAGTGAACTCTTCTTGAAAGGCAGAGGTAGGAGATGAGGCCGTCAGCAAGTCACCTGAACCACTCCCAAAGCCACAGGCTGCTGCAGAACCCGGAGAGAAGCCAAGCCAAATAAGAAGAGGCTTTTGGACCATGTAAGAACTGTACTGCAGCACGTTGTGCAGTGGAGGAAGGGCTGGTGTGAGGTGAGAGCCAGAACTGCACTGCTCTGCACCATGAAAACCAGTGGGTGTGCTGCTGAAGGTGGGAATGGGGTCCTGGGGAGAAGGAAGTGATGGGGAGTTGGAGGTCTGCAGCTGGGAGGCTTTACAGCTGCTGGTGGTGTCATTACAGCTGAAGAGGGGCTAATTACAGCAAGGCTTTGATGCACAAGCTGCTGCATTGATCTCATCGTGGGCAGCACAGAAAAGGGGGGGCAGTGCTCTTGAGCTGCCTGGATGGCTTCCAGTAAGCACAATGTGTGGCTGTCATTGTCCTCTTTGTGATGGACTGTGCTCTGCTGGAGCCCAAGGCCTCAAAACCACATTTTGTAGGTGGGTTAAGTTAAAATAAGTAAGAAATCAGTTGTTCTTGCTCAGTGATCTGTGATCTGTCCATTTTTAGTGGATGAACGTGCCTACACGTGTGTGTCTGTGCTCTAAAGGATGCTTGACTCCGTTTGCTATACTATAGAAAAGTATAGAATATAGCCTGCCTATACTATACTATAGGTAGGCTATTTTCTTTACAGGTTAATACTGCTTTCCTGTGCATTCAGAAGATCAAAAGGGGCTGCCTAATGGGATGCCTCATGTTCAGCCCCATCCCACTGAGGTCCTCCCAGAGGACCCCTGAGGACAGCAGTGGGGGTCAGTGGTGCTTCAGCTTGATGCCTCCTTCCCAGCTTCATTCTTAATGGGCACTGGTGAGCATTTAGGTGCAGCAGGTCACTAGGAATGAGCTGATTTCTGTCGTGTTACTACAAGGTGTGATTATGAAGTGTTAGGATATACGGGCTGCAGAGTTTTACAGCTGGGTCTTAAAGGGCTCATAACAAGAACAGAAAAGGGGAGGGAGTGGGCTTAAACTGGAAGCCAGGAGCACAGTCAAGTTAAGGAGTACAATGGAAATGCTAATTCCAATCCCTTGGAGAGAAGGGGGAAGGAAATGACCTAACTCCCAGTGCTGTCAAGGGAGAGGCAAGCCAGAGGCTGGAGAGAGGCTCCCTTGGGTGATGGGAGATAAAGCCTTAACATCTCCTTTCTCCCTTACCTCAGAGCAGGTGAGTGTCCTTGCCTTGTCAGGAGGGCCAGGAGGGGCATACAAGCCATGGAGAATTTAATAGAATCCCAGCCTGGTTTGTGTTGGAAGGCACCTTAAGGCTCATCCAGTTCCAATCCCCTGCCACAGACGTTCCACTAAAGCCAGGTGATCTCCAGCTGTCCCTCCTTCCTGGCTCTACGGGGATCTACTGGAGACAAGGTTTCTTATAGGATCAGGTCTTTCTCCTTCTGTGTTATTGGCCTACAGTACTTTGCCTATTTCCTAGGTGTCTCTGGCAGTGTGGAATGCCATGGCATGTTTTGTGGCATCAAAAGACTCACTTCCCAGAGGTAAAGAACGGATCTTACAGACTCAGTTGTGGTACTGCTAATGCACTGTCTTGGTGAACAGGGAAAATATTCTGTCATTACAATAAGTACCTAAGTAGGATGGGGTTTTATAGCTGGCAAAGCTGATCCACCCTCCTTTCCTCATGGGAAAGCCAAGTTGTCTGCATTTGATTGTCTTTTTTCCCTATGTTTAAAATGACTCAGCCCCTTTCCTCTATGTTCTGGAAGGCTTTTCAACATGGTGAAACCACACAGCAGCAAATCCACAGCTGAGTAAATCCACAGAGAACTGATCTCACCTGCTTCCAAGAGCCCATGCTACATTTGCTTCTGGTTCAGTGGTGGAGAGGAAAAGAAAGGAAGAGGACATTTTGGCAAAGGACCAGGCAGCACAGCATGGAAGGTGAGGCTGATCTGAAAGCAGTGCCCAGTTAGCCCAAGGCAATTGGGACCAAAGATGCAGCATCTTGAAGATACTGTCTTCTCTTAGGTAGCTGAAGGACTATCCTTTCTTAGGATGAGAAACTTCCAGCTATGTGGGCTTTCCTTCCAAAACTGTGCACAAATCCAGACTCTTTCCAGCTGGGCACACTCTTCCAGAGCTGGGATTCTGGGAAGGACAAGCAGCTCTTCCCTAGTTTTTCCTGAACCTATCTGTGTGCTACCTGCTCCTGTCCCACATTCTAATGCATCTCCTTTGCTGCAGCACTGGGATGTGGGTGCCCACCACAGCCCTTGTTTTAAGCTTCCTAGAAGAAAACTTGCATGTGAAGGTTGGAGAGGGTCATGCTTGTTCTGTGCTAGAAACCTCTCACTGGCAAGGGGCCACTCTGGAGTGTCCAATTCCTTGTCATTACCTAGAGAAAAGCTGGTTTTGCCTTCCTTTGGCTTTCTTAGAAGCTGGGCATGAGGAAAGGTGCTCTCCTCTCAAAGGTGACATGGTGCAAATCCTCACATTAGCACCCAGTAGATGTAGGGCAGAGGAAGGCTTTCCAATGCCACATCATAGTGCTGGTGCATCACATAATCATTTCCCCAGGGTGCTGGATGCTGCTTTTCCAGGATGAAGAGGCATAAGGCAAAATCTGAGCAGGATGAGCAGAGTGCTACTAAGTCATTAGGGAAGAAAAAGCTGGGTTTCAGGTTCCAGAAGTTGGGAGCCAGCAGCTTTTCCATCACCTTGGGTTAGAAAGGGTGACAAAGTGGCCAAGGGCTGGAGTTTCCAGCTGTCTTTGTTGATTCCAAGGGGAAAGAAGTATACACTGAAGCCTGACCAAAGCCCTTCCTGGAGGATCCATTTCCTGGGGACTCTCACTTTGATGGCTGTGAAATCCATAACATTTTTCTTCTTGTATCTGGGAAACTGAAGTTGAGCTCCTGTGGGGCTGGTCCTTGCTTAAATAAATGACAGTAAAAACAACTCCCAAAGGCAACACCAACATGGGCACGTAAATCAAAGCCTGGCATGCCCATTAAGGTAGTGTCTCCTTCTGCAGGAGCTGTCTGTGGAAGTGCCATCCTGCAAGTGAAATTCAACTGAGATGGAGGAGGTAAGATAGGACTCACAAATCCATCAGCAGCTTCGTTTCAGAAGAGATACAAGGCTTTAACAGGGCTGTCAGCAGCATTCTTCAGGTCACACTGCTGCATAAAAGAGAGTGTTAGAACCTGGGACTTAAACTAAACAGATTTCCTATAGGAAACACACAAAATTACATTGCTTCTAAAGTTACTTTTATAGACATTTTCCCTGAGAAATATTTCTCCCTGGAAAAATAAATTCACAGGATGTAATTAAAACAGTTCTATGTGTACACTGGGCTGGCCCCCTTTAAGTGCTTCACCAAATGCACCACTAAATAAAGGAATGAAAGCCAGCTTTGTTTAACTCTATTAATAACAATATGTATTAATTATAAAATGAGACATTGTCCTGCCTGGTTTATGGTTATGAAAATAGCCTTTAATAAGGCTGAGACTGGAGTGCTCAGCTTTGCAGTTGTCTGCACTGTTAAAAGGGCTTTCAAAATCTCCCCTAATCTACTTCTTTTACCTGTCAAACCCTGGCTTGATAAAGGCAACGGGGATCAGATTCCACACCCCATGGATTATGGCAATAACCAGGTGCTGATGACTGTAATCTTTTCTGCTTTTCTTGCCATTTAGCTTTTGGTTAAACAAAAAGAGGCAACTACATTGTATTAGTTTAACTTCCACGCTTTGGGGAACAAAGCTTGAAGAGATTTGTATTGATCCATCACTGCAAAAAAAGTCTGCTTGGATAATTAGGGATAATGATTCCCTCCGTACCTGCATGGCCCAGTCCAGCCGCATGTGGGAAGGGAAGGCAGCCTGGTCATGAGGCCCTCAGTGCCATGGGTTAGTGGTGGCCTTGGTAGTGCTGGGGAATGGCTGGAATTGATGAGCTTAAAGGTCTTTCCCAACCTGGTTGATTCTATGGTTCTATGATTCTCTTTATAGCCCAGCTAAAATACTCTTGAGAGGCTATTGTTCCTTTCCACTTGTCACACTAGGACTGTGTAATGGGATGCTCCTGACCTGAGGAAGGGATGCTGGTGTTACTAAACATAGGCTGAGGTAGCCTGATGCACTGGAGGTGCTTCTCCTGTGGTGGCATCTTGTGATGCTGCCTGTCAGCCCCTAGCAGATTCAGTGCAGAGGATCACGGCTCTGCCATTTCAGGGAGTGATTTGGAAGGTCCAGGGGAAGTGTTTGCTGGGCTGTAGTGGAGGAACATCCACTGCCCTTCTTCCCTGTATCCTCTCTGCACAGGCCATCTCTCACACTGGGGTTTTATTATAGCCGGTTGTGTACCTTTTGGGTTTAGTTTATTAGTTCATGTCACCTTTTATTCTTTCTCAGAAGCTAAAAGCAAAAATTACACCATTCCACCAGTATTAACATAGCTATAGAATGGGTTTGATTGCTATATTGTTCTCCTGCTCTCAGAGCTGCTTCCCGCATCTGAACGGGGCTACAAGGATGCTGGAGATGGGCTCTTCATCAGGGACTGCAGCAATAGGACAAGGGGCGATGGTTTCAAACTGAAAGGAAGTTCAGGTTGGAGATGAGGCAGAAGCTCTTCCCTGTGAGGGTGCTGAGGCGCTGGCACAGGGTGCCCAGAGAAGC
>WYDI02030559.1:0-13686 GCA_009867235.2 Psittacus erithacus
GGGGGGGGGGGGGGGGGGGGGGGGGGGGGGGGGGGGGGGGGGGGGGGGGGGGGGGGGGGGGGCTCCTCCCTTGGGCGGGGGGCTCCCGCAGATGCCCCACGATGCCGTTGCGGGGCGGGCGGCAAAGCCGGGGGTCTTTGGCATCGGGGGAGACCCTCCGGAGGTCACAGAGCTCCCGCTTGTGCTCCAGGCGGCTCTCATAGGGCGCGTCCTTCCCGTCCACCCTGCGGAGCGCACAGCGTGGGGCGGGCGCCCGGGGCCCCCACCCCGCACCCCCCAGCGGGCACTGACCGGTCCAGGAGCTGCTGCATGAAGGTCTCCGCCGTCACCTCCTGGTACAGCACCGGGAGGTGCCCGGTGCCGCGGGGGGCGCCGCGCGGGCGCCCCTTCTCCAGCGCCAGCCCCTGCAGGAACGCGTGCTCCTCCCGCAGCGCCTTGCGCAGGTCCTCGGCCTTCTCCATCAGCTTCGAGATGTTGAGGCTCTCGGCCTCCAGCTTGCGCGCCGCCAGCTTGACCTCGCGGCGCAGCGGGGCCGGGGTCCCGGCCCACTCCCGCCCGCGGCCGCCGTCCCCGCGGCGGCTCAGCGCCGGCAGCTTGCTCCGCCGCAGCCCGAACCAGCTGGCCAAGCCCCCGGCCGCCTTCCCCTTGGCCTCGCCCGCCGGCGCCCGCTCCTGGCCCTGCAGCCGCAGCACGTTCTCCTCGATGCCCTTCATCACCTTCTCCTCGATGGCCGAGTGCGCGGCGGCGCCCGGCAGCGGGCCCGCACCGGGGGGCTCGGGGGCCGCTGGTGCCTTATGGGGCCCCGCTGCTGCTTTGGCTCCCGCAGGCTCCTCGCCCCGCGGGGCTTTGCCGGCGCCCGCCTTGGTGGGCAGCTTGGTGGGGCTGCCGTGGGGGCTGCGGGTGGCTTTGGCGGGGGGCGCCGGGGGGGCCCGCGGTGGGGTCCTGCCGCCGGTGGGGCGCCCCTTGCCCCCCGCCTTGCCGGGCTCCCCCATGGAGCCGGAGGAGTAGCACCGCGCCAGGGGCTCCCCAGCGTGCGCCGGCTCGGGGTGCTTCAGGCTGCCCCCCAAACCGCCCCCCCGGGACGGGGGTCGCAGCTCAGGCCCATGGCCCCGCTCGGGCCGGCCCGGGCCGGGGGGCTCTCGGCCTTCAGCCCCCCGCAGCTTGCCCAGGGCCGCCAGGCGCTCCTTGAAGGGGAGGTAGCCCGGCTCGGGGGGCTTCTTGCCGGGGCGCCGGGACGGGGCCGAGCCCCCCGTGCCGCGGCGGGTGCTGGGGGGGGAAGCTGCCGCCCGCTCGCCGCCTGCCGCGGGGCCCGGGGGCTGCTCGGCCGCTTCGTAGGGCCGGGCCGGGGGAAGGACGGGAGCCTCGGGGGAGCCGGGCTCGGGGGGGGCATCGGGGGAGGCGGCTCTGGGGGGGACCTCGGGGTTGCCGCTGCGACACGGGATCCTGGAGGCCTGAGCGAGCTGCGGGCTGAGGCGCAGCCCCGCGGGGGCGAGCGGCAGCTTCAGCACCTTCGGGGGCGAGGGCAGCGCGTTGGGGGTCCCCCCGGGCGACAGCGGCGGGAAACCCCCCTCGGGGCTCTCCTCGCCCGGGCCGCAGAGCCCCAGGAAGGACGCGGGATGCTCCCCCCCGCGCCGCTGCCGGGGGGCGCCCCCGAGCGCTTCCCCATTGCGGCGGCAGCAGCCGGGCTCCCCCCGCAGCAGCCGCTCGGCCAAGGCGCTGAGCCCCAGGCGCTCGTCGGGGGAGGAGCAGGGGCTGCCCTCGGCCCCCCGCCACCCCCCGGCAGCGCCCGGAGCTCGCAGCGGGCACAGGGCCCAGGCCGGGGCTGAGCACTGCTCGGGGGAGCCGGGGGAGGCCGGGGGGGGGCCCAGCAGCGGGTCCGTCTCCTCCAGCTTGCGCAGCACCTCCAGGATCTGCGCTTTCTTCTTGAAGAAGGGGGAAAGGGCGTCCAAGGGCGCGGGGCTGAGCCCGGGGCTGCCTGACGGCACCGGCGGCATCACCTGCGAGGGCCGGGCACCGTCACCCCCCCGTGCTGAGGATGGGGGCTGCGCCACAGAGGGCAGCGCGATGGGGACACGAGGGGCAGATGGGCCTGGAAATGGCGATGCCACGGCTCAAGGATGGGGACACCAAGGACTCAGAGAGAAGGGATAAAGGAGAGGACACCATGGACCGCAAAAGGGGGGGTACCACGGGCTGGGGACAGCACACTTCTGGGCAAGGCAATAGCAGGAGCTTGGGGAGGGGGGGCAACGGGATGGGGGGGTCAGAGACGCTGGAACCCACCTCTGGCAGCGGGAGGCAGCACCCGGAGGGCAGCGGAGGAGGCGGCTGCTCAGCACAGCCCGGCTCGGGGCTGCTGAGGGCTTCCAGGGGCACCGGCGGCAGCTGGAGAGGGGGAGGCACCGGGTTAGGTTCGGGGGGGAGGCTTTGCCCTGTGCCCCCCCCAGCCCCGGCCCTACCAGGGGCAAAGACCCGGCTGAGAGCTGCAGCTTCTGCTGGAAGAGGTCGCTGAGCGCCTGGTTCTGCCGCTCCAGCTCAAAGACCCTCTTCTTCAGCTTGATGCACTCCTCCCGCAGGTCCTGGATGGGGAGGGATGAGCCAGGAGCCCCCCATGTCCCCCGGCACCCCCCAGGCCCCCCCCCGACACCCACCTTCTGGTTGAGCAGCGCCTGCACCACGTGGTTGGCGACCTGGGGAGCAGAGGGGGGAGCCTGGTGAGGGCACACACAGCCCCGTGCCCAGCACACGCGTGTTCACACGTGTCCCATGCGTGTCCCCGGGATACCTCGTCCAGGCAGCGCTCGTACGTCTCCCGCTGGTTCTCATTGGCCTGGGCCAGGGCTGAGTTCTCTGCCTGGGGACAGAGTGGGGACAGCTCAGGGGGTGCCTCCCAGCCCATGGGATGCTGCTTTTGGGGTCCGTGGGGTCCCCTCCTCTGTCCCCCCTCCCTGGGTCCTTGGTGTCCCCATCCTTGACCCATGGCAGTGCCATTTCCAGGCCCAGGCCCAGGGGAGGTGGTGGATGGGGACCCCCCCATGGCACCAAGGGGACCCTCCTGGTGGGAAGGGCTTCATGGGCGGCAGGGCAGCGCTGCCCTGCACCGCGGTGTCTGGGCAGAGGCTCCCGGAGGTCCCGGCCCCTCCGTACCTCCAGCTCCCGCAGCCGCTGCAGCAGCTCATGGCTGGTGCCCGTCTCGCTCCCGGCTCCCGGCGCCTCGGCCACGCTCTCCGACATCGCGGGCTGGGGGGGGACAGGCGCGGGCCGGGCTCCCCGCGGCCTCGCTCGGGGCTCCCCCGCCGCGTCACCTGCTCCGGAGAACGGCGCTGAGGGTGGGGACGGGGCCTTGGGGAGCCCCGGGGCTGAGCCCCGACCCCACCGGTACCCGGAGCCCTTCCCGGGCGCGCAGGGACGCTGGGACCAGCCCCGGTCCCCGCGCACGGAGATGCGCAGCAGCCCCGGGGCCCGCACCGGGACCAGCCCAGGGGCACCGGGATGTGCCGCCCCCGCCAGGGGCTGGCACCGGAACACACAGCACCCGGTGCACAGGACCCCGGCTGCAGACAGGCCCCCCCACCCGGTGCCGCACACCCCGCTCCCAGCTGGGCTCCCCCCGCCGCCGGTGCCGCTCGTCCCGGAACAGGCACCGACCCCGAGCACCGGCAGCGCGCACTCACGCCCGCGGCTCCCGGCGGCGCCGCTCGTCCCCGTTCAGCGCGGCCCCCGGCGGCAGCGGAGGCTCCATCCCGGCCCGGCCCGGCCGCGCTATTGTTGGGAGGCGGCGGCCTCGGCTCCGCCTTCCCGCCGCGGCCGGGGAGGAGCCGGGGCCGCCACCGCCTCCGGTGCGCGGCTCCGCCAGAGCCGGCCGCGAGGAACCGGCGCGGGGGGGACCGGGGCAGCGGGGACCGGCGGGAGGGGAAGCACCGGGTACCCCCTGGGGTCCCCATGGAGAGGGACCCCCCTGGAGCGCGCTTTGGACGGAGACCCCCGCAGCCTGAGCACCCCTCGGGGTGTCCCCGGGGCTCCAGGCACAGACCCCGCACCCCAGCGAACGGGGCCGGGGTCGGGGCTCACCCCAACTCCGCCGCCTCTTCCCAAGCAACGCACCGAGAGCCGCAAAACAACCGGAGCCTCCGGCCCCGCTCGGGGCACGCGCACGGGGGGGGGGCCTGTGCGATGCTCCCCGTGTCCTCACCGAGCCCCATCCGGTCACCCTAAATCCCTGGCCCGGGTGCCCTCGGCCTCACCGCCCGGGTGCCGCCGGTCCCTGCACGGCAGCCGCGGGTCCCCCCGCTCGTGCTGTCCCCGTGTCCCCCCCGGTGGGTCCCGGTGGTGCCCGCGGGCCCCGCGGCTGCCCCGGCGCAGGAAGCGGCCGCGGCTCCGGCTGCGTCACGGGGGGAAGTGAGGCTCCGTCTGGAGGGGAAGAGCAGCCCGGCCCCCCCCCCCCCCCGAGCCCGCGGCGGGGGCACAACCGGGGGTCCCCATAGAGGGACGGTGCGGCGTTCCCTGTCCCAGCACGGGGGCCCTCAGAGCCAGGGCTGTGGCCCCATGGGTGGCTTTGGCCTGCCCCACACTGAGGACATGGGGGTGAGAGCCCCTAGGGCCCACGACCCCGCTGGGTTGCTCCAGGACACGCTGGGGACAGCCGGGGGACAGGAGGGATGCGCCAGGGACAGCAAGGACACCCTGGGGACAGACGAGCGGGATGAGGCAGATACAGCCCTGGGACAGCAGGGACGTGTTGAGGACAGATTGGACATCCCAGGGACACTGGGGACAGCTGGGATGCACTGGAGACACTGGGGACAATTGGGATGCAGTGGGGACACTGGGGACAGCCGTGATGCACTGGGGACAGCAGGGATGCCATGGGAACACTGGGGACAGCCGTGATGCACTGGGGACAGCAGGGATGCCATGGGGACACTGGGGACAGCTAGGATGCACTGGAGACACTGGGGACAATTGGGATGCACTGGGGACAGCAGGGATGCGATAGGGACACTGGGGACAGCCGTGATGCACTGGGTACAGCAGGATGTGGTGGGGACAACTGGGATGCAGTGAGGACTCTGAGGACAGCAGGGATGAAGCGGGGACACTGGGGACAGCCGGGATGCACTGGGGACAACCGGGATACACTGGAGACAGCAGGATGTGATGGGGACAATTGGGATGCACTGGGGACACTGTGGGCAGCAGGAGCACACTGGGGACAGCAGGGATGCAGTGGGGACAGCGGGGACCAGTGTGTGGGATGGAGGACAAGGGGGGACACACTGGGGACACGCGGGACACGGGCAGGAGGAGGGCAGAGCCGGGCTCGGCCGCGCTGTACCGGGAGCATCCCGGGGGGCGCCGGAAGCACGCGGGATGTTCGGGGGGCACCAACCGAGGACCCGCGGGAGGGGGGGACCGGGACACCCCGCGCCGCTCCCTGCGCTCCCGGTCCCCACCCCGCAGCGCTGCGGAGCGGCCTCCCAGGGACGCCCCCCCTCGCCGCGGCGCGACCGGACTCACCGGGGGCTACGGCGGGGCGGCGGCGGCGGCGCGGGGCGGCATGGCCCGGACCGGGAGCGGGGCCGGGAGCGGGGCCGGGGCTGGCCCGGCGGCAGCGGCCGCGGTGATGTCATGGCTCCACCGGGCCGGCTCCGCCCTGCGCCCCCGCCGCCGCCAATCCGCGCCCGGGGGCGGGGGGGTCCCGGTGCCGCCACCGCCTTCATCCGCGGGGCCTCCCCCATCGCGGGGACCGGAGGTGCCCGACACGGACCCGGTCTCTGTGCCCCCCGCCGTCCATCCAGCCCCGGTCCCCCTCCGGCCCCATCTACCCGCACTGCAGGACACGGACACCGAGCTCCACCACTTTATTGTGGGGTTCCCCATAGGAGCCCCACTCCGGGGTCCCCCCCCCACAGCAAGGACAGGGTTCGGGGTCCCCACAGCTCCTGGATGATGCTGGATGAGTCCTGGAGCCGCTCTCAGGTCCCGGCGCTCCCAGATCCCGGCCCCACGTTCCCGTTGGCGGCTCCATGGAGCTTGGTGGAGGCAGCGGCTTCCTCCGGGGCAAGGGAGCTCTGCTGGGATACAAGAGGCAGGGGGTGGGTGCAGAGCACTGGGGATGGCTGCACCCCCCCAGCCCCCAGGCCCAGGCTGCTGTTGCTCCTGCTGGAATTGGCAATTCCATGGGCTGGGAGCGCCAATGGAGCGGGAGCAAATTCCTTTGGGCTCCTGCTTGAAACCAACAGCTACAGCGAACTGCGGGTCTTCAGTGAGGGCCTGGGGGGGAGCAGGGTTGGGGCTCCCCCACACAGCACAAGGGTGGCCCTGAGCAGCCACAGAGTGAGGGCACCCCCAGGCACCGAGTGGAGCAAGGCTGCAGGGCAGAGCCCATGGATGGGGGCATCTCCAACCTCAGAACAGGAGATGGGGGGAGCCCCAGGGCTCTGGGTCCGTACCTGCAGGTCAGGGCCTGCGGGGAAGCTGCTGCCCCGCTCCTCCGGCTCCTCCAGGCCCAAGATGTCGATTGCGGCCTCGGCCACATCTCGCAGGGCCGGATCCAGCGCCACGGAGGGATCGAAGAGCAGAGGGGAGGGGGGGCACTGGAGCCCATCACCAACCACGTCCAGGTCCTGAGGACAACAGCCTGAGCCTCAGCGCCCATGGAGGTGCCTCCTCTAGGAGCAGCCCCAAGGGCCCCGCTGATTTTTGCTCTTTAACCCCATTTCTGAGGAGTTTAAGCTGAGCAGGGCAGAATAATCCAGGATTAAACCCCTCGTGTATTCCCGATGGGAAAAGAGGGGGAAAATCCTCTTTAGAAAGCCCTAAATAAGGATTTAAATGAGAGCACAGCGGGTTGGGGAGCCCTGAGCCTCCTGCACCCCCTCCCGCCCCAAGGGACTCCTGTGCCCTAAGGCAGCAAGAACCAACATAATCCCCTGGGATCTGTGCTGGGGGCGTGGGGGGGATTGACCCCATAGAGCCCCACAGGAGGCTGCAGGGGGGGTTCTGCTGCTGGGCCCCCACTCACATCACTGAACTCCAGCGGGAGGCTCTCGGAGGGCTGCAGCTCGGCCGCGCTCAGGTACAGCTCCGTGGGGGCAGCCCCCAGCTCCTCGGTGCCCCCCGGGCCCTGCTCGGGCACGTACATGGGGGGGGGCAGGCGGAGGTGCAGGGGGCAGCTCGGCTCCGTGCCCAGGCTCAAGGGCACGGCTCTGGGGCAGGGCACATCCTCGGAGCCCCGGCAGGGCCGGAACAGCGCCTGGCTTGGGTCCTGGCAGATGTCTGCGGATGGGGTCAAGGGAAAACACCCCCAAACAGGGCTAAATCCCCTGGGATGCACCCAGGGCAGGAACCGCCCCCAGCCCCTCGTGTGGAGCTATCCCAAAGGCGCGGCTCCCTCCCGCTGTACACACACACACACACACAATGCTTTGGCCACAGGCAGGAGGTCAGTTCCGGTGTTCCCATCTTCCCACTGTATTTGCCTTCCCAATGGAAGACCTGTTCCTGCCTGAGGTGTAAATGGGATTTCCTGCCTTTAATCACAAGCAGATCCACCAGAAGCGAGGAGCTGCAGCCCAAGCCCATCCCCTGTTCTCACAGCAAGGCTCCGTCTCCATGTGGATGACAACAGCAAGCAGGTTTTGGGTGGGAATCAAGGCTTTCAGGTCAAGACACATCCATAAACCCCACCTTGAGCTTCCAGAGCCACATCAAGCAGGGAAAGACACCAGGTTTAACCCACTTTCCTAAGCTGTCCATAGGGCAGATGTGGAGGGGGAAGTGCCTCTGAGAAGGCACATCTGGATCTGTCTGGATAACCCAGCTCAAGGACAGCCTTTAGAAGCAGCCATAAAGCCAATGGGAGAAGCTTCACCTGCATCCCAGCACTGGGCACATCCCTTTCCTGCATCCCAGCATGGGGTTCAACCCCTTTCCTGCATGGGCAAAGTGAAGTGGTGCTGATGTGAACAGAAGCTGAGCCCAAGGAATCCCAACCCCACTTTTCCCAGTACAGAGCTACAGAGCTCCGGCTGCTCCAGAGGGATCCGGCCTGGCTTTGGTGTGAGCTCCATGGGCACTGGAGAGGAACCACAGCAGCTCCCTGGGAGTCAGGGTGAGGAACAACCAAAGCCAGGCAGTGAACGCAGCTCCAACATGATCCAAACCTGCCTCAGGGCACATCCGCATGACCTTACTTGGACAGGGAATTGGAGACCTCATTGGGATGCTCCGGGCAGAGCTCCTGTTGCTCCCATACGAATTGGCTGATCCATGGGGATGGGAACACCAACAGACCGGGAGCTGCTTCCTCTGGGCTCCTGTTTGAAACCAGCAGCTACAGCAAACCGCTGGCCTTGATTGAGGGCCAAAGAGCGAGAGGAGGAGGAAGGAACACACAATGCCAGCAAACAGGAACACGGGATCAAAGGATACGGGTCAGGCAGTGCCTGGTCATGGGCAGGGACTGGTTGGAGCAGCGGACGTCATCCACGAAGGCCAAGCAGCGCTGGCTGGAGCGGGTGGTGTGGGCCTGCGAGGCAAGAGCGGGGCTCAGAGCTCACAGTACCCACGTTCTGCCCCCAAAGCACACCAAGAACCAGGGCTCAGCACCCTCCAGCTCCTCATCCTGCCCTTCTCCTTCCATTAAACAGAGCTGAGATAAGGCAGGACTCGACTGCAGGAGGGAGAACTTCCCAGGCTCAGCTTAAGCCAGTTCCTGGAATGCTTGGAATTACGAGACACCTCCAAAGTGGCTGCATTCAGCCTCATGTGCATCCAAAGGGCCTGCCTTTGGGTCCCCACCAAACCAATGGTGTCACCACCCTATGGAGTGTTTCCCACCCTTTTATCCCTGAGGAAATCCAGGCTCCCTCTGCCCCAAAGGGCACATTCCCCAACCCCACACCTGAACCCCACTGAGGACACCTTGGCAATGCTTTAACCAATGCGGGTACCACTGGCTCCAGCCTGCAGCGAGGCTGCTCCAGAGGCCGGGAGGGCCCCAGGAAGGGCCATGGGGCCATTCCCAGCCCCGGGCTCACCTGCTGGGCCGTGCCATCGGAGGCCAGTGCGCGGCGCTCCCGGAGCTGCCGGTGCAGCAGCGCCTCCACCCCATAGCGCTGCCGGTAGCGTCGCAGGCACTTGAGGCGCTTGAGGCTCTCCCGCTCCTTGGCCAGGAGCCCCTCGGCACCCGTCAGGAGGCTGCTGCCTGTGGGGAGGGAGGGGGGGTCAGGACATCCCCCCCGGCTTCTATCCCGTTCCCTGCCAGTGGTCCCCAGAGCTCCAGAGAGCATCTGATGCAGCTGGGTTGGATGCATGAGCTGGAAGGGTATCTGGTGATGGCAAAGCAGATCCCATCCCAAATAGATTTGAATCATGGAACTGGGCTGGAAAGGGCCTTAAATCACCCAGTCCACGGGCAGGGACACCTTCCCAATAAGATCCTTTGTGATTCCTGCAGCAGAACAGGGGTTTCTCCAAGTCCAGCTCCTGGTGCCTGTTCTGGAAGCTTCCCTAAGCTCTCCCAGCTGTAATTACAGGGCGAGAGCTGCTTTTCCATGCCTGGGTGGCTATAAAGAGCTCTACCAAATTGTTAGGTACCAAACTGCAGTTATTTTTATGCTCCATGGCCTTTTCCAGCAGGAGCTATTCTAAGGCCATGCTGGAGCTGCCTCTGTGCTGAGCAGGGCTATGGGATCACAGCACAAGTGGTGGAATCAACCTTGGCTGCTCCACACAGGGCCTGATGGCTGAATCCATGTGTTCAGAACCCCCAAAGCAGGAAATCCCATCCAGAGCAAGCACTTTTGTCTCAGGATCCCCTTTGTAGTCCCATTTCCTGGCAATTCTGAAGAGCAAAGGAACCTTCCCAATGCCACGATAGCATCTGCAGGCACAGGGCCAGCCCCGAACCACCTCCTGTGCTGCTTTCAGCCCCTCCCAAGGCAAAGCCCCCCCAGCTGGAAGAGCAAAGCTCTGGGGGCGCAGAGAGCTCCAGCACTTGCCTATGGCCTCGTGCTCGCCCTTGCGGCTGTGCAGGAACCGCCGCTTCTTCTCCTTCAGGAGGTGCTGGAGGCGCTTGAACTGGTCGATGTAGAGCGACTGGAGCCGGATGAGCTTCTCCCTCATGATGAGAGCCACCTCCTCAGCTGTGTACACCCCTGCGTGCCTGGAAGACACCCAGCAGGGCCCATTGGGGCTGCTCCCCTCACCTGGACCATACAGAGCCATGGGGAGGAACAGGAACACCCCACTGATGAACAGAGACTCCTCACAAGCAAGACTTGGGAGCCTCGGAGCCCCAGGTGCAACCGCACCACCATTGACATCACCCATAACCACCCCCTTGGTGTCACCCTGAGCTCGCAGCACCCAGACCCAACCCACTTGAGGGGATCCTCCTGGTCGCTGTCGATGCTGTCGGCCTCGCTGTCCGGGTCTCCTCGCCACGTCTGCTCCACGGTGACAGGGTCCTGCTCCCCATCGCTCCAACTGTCCTCATCTGCAAGATACACGGTGACAGGACACTGTCCTCTCATCCTGTGCCCTCCTGCACAAGCACAGCACAGACCGACACCCCACAGAGGCTCTGCCTCTGCACTGGAGTGTGCAGGAGCAGGTCCAGAGGACATGAGGATGCTCAGGGTCTGGAGCAGCTCCTGTATGGAGCCAGGCTGAGAACACGGGCTGGAGATGAGAAGCTGCACAGAGACCTCAAAGCAGCTTCCAGTGTCTGCAGGGGGCTACAGGGATGCTGCAGAGGGACCTGCACCAGCGACTGGAGCGATGGGACAAGGGGTGATGGGCTCTGGTTGGACACAGGAAGTGAGGGTGATGGGACACTTCAATGGGTTGGATGCTCCATCCCTGGCCAGGTTGGACAAGGCTTGGAGCAAGCTGCTCTAGTGGAAGGTGTCCCTGCCCGTGGCAGGGGGTTGGGGCTGGATGAGCTTTAAGCTCTCTTAATCCCAACCCAATTCCATGATGCCAGAAGGGATTTCCTGCCCTGTGGCCCTTACCCAGGATGCGAGTGGCTTCACTGCGGCTGCTCTCTGCAGGCTGAGCGCCCGCCTCGGCACGGGCGTAGGCGCTGAGCTGCCATAGGAGGCTCTCACTCCCTGTCCCGGCCTGGGGCTTCCTGCCCTGCGCCTGTAGTGCCAGCGCGTTCCTCCGGGCATGCTCCGCACACAGCGAGGTGCTGGGGGGAAAACACGGGCTCAGCACTGCCCCGGGACACAGCAGGATCAGCCCCTGGAGCCCAGGCAGAGCCTCTGCCTCCAGGTACACACAGCACTGAGGTGGCACAGAGCTTGGTCCTTACAGGCACTGGGGTGAGTTCTGCTCCCAGCCATTCCCACCTCGCTTCCATGCTGGCCCGCAGCAGCTCCTTGGTCCCAGGCGGAATGGAGACACCCAGTGGCCACATTCCATGAGGGGAGCTGGGCTCTGCTGCTGCGCCCACTGAGCACCGAGGTCCTTCCCTCCCCATTTTCTATGCCCCAGAGCAGCCCAAGCACACCCAGGTCCCCGGCTTCACCCCACCAGAGGGTCTGTGCTGAGGATGAGCCATGGGCACGGCCTCAATGCGCCTCAGCAGAGCTGCAGCTCTGACCAGGTTCTGCATCACTGAAGCCACCTGATGAGGGGCCAGCGAGCAGAGACAACCTCACCCGGCACCCCGAGCCCTTTCTTAGCTTCAAACACACCCTAAGGAGCGAGCCCCTGGGCTACCAGGCAGCAGCAGCACCACGAGGAGCTTCTCCTGCTGTTAGGGTGCACTCACCCATCCTTCTTCTCCGTCTTGGGCGCCGCGTTGGGGCAGCGCCTCCCGTTCTTGGCGGACACGTAACTGCACTGCTTGAAGGGGGCGGTCCTGTCCTCCAGGATGTGCTTGATGCAGAAATCCTGCCCGTCCAGGCGGGGCTGGGAGCAGGCCCGCGGGCTGAACGCACAGGCCAGCGGCTCCTGCGCCCGCGGCACCGGCGGGAGGCGCCCGCGGCTCGATGGTAACACGTGGATGCGGATCCTGTTCATGCTTCCGAGCTGCGGAGGGACCGGGAGCTGAGAGGGAGATACAGGAGCTCGCTACGTGCGGTGCTCACTCCTGCTCCCGGTACATGCCCCCACTCCCGGTGCTGCTCCCTGCTCCCAGTACATCCCAACACACCCCGATGGCCCGGTCCATCCCGGCACATCCCCCTATTCCCTGGGCATCCCCTGCTCCCGGTGTATTCCAGTGCATCCCAGTATACGCGGTAAATACCGATGCTCACTCCTGCTCCCGGACCATCCCGGCACGTTTCCCGGTACTCCACACACCCCCCCCCCCATCTCCCGTTCCCGGTGCCTCCCCCCACACGTCCCGGTCCATCCGGTCCCTCCCGCCCCACACGTGCTCCACCGCCCACCCCGCGCCCCGGCGCCGCTCATGCGCAGTCGCTGCCGCCCGCCTGTCCCTGGCGCCGCCATTTTGTCCGCGGGCGGCGGGCGTGCGGGGAGCTGCGGGGAGCGGCGCGGGCAGCGCCAGCGGAGCAGAGAGCGCCGGGAAGGAGCCGGTTCCCACAGCCGGTGCGGGGGCAGGGACCGGGGCAGCGCGGAGAAGCAGCGGTGAAGCGCTGCAAGGGCCGCACCGGCGATAGGCACCGCCGCCGCCATCTTACCTCGCTGCCGTCCGGCCTCCCTGCTGCCTCAGCGCACGGCCCGCCCCGACACCTCATTGGCTCAGCCGGCAGCCAATCAGCAGCGGGTGCGGAGGAGGCGGTGCCGGGCGTGATTGGCGGGAGCAGCTGTCACTCCGCGGGGATTAGCCACGCCACGTGGGTCACGTGAGAGCGGCGCGGCGGGAAATCCAAACGCGTGCGCGGCGGCACCGGGAGGGGTGACCGTAACCGGGGCTCCGCAGCCATAGAACCGGGCTCGGTGTGGAACGAGAGCTTCCCAAGCGCACAGGCAGGAGGGCGGGAACGCTGCTCCCTCCGCACCGGGCCCTGCACAGCCAGCACGGGGCTGCTCTGCCTCCGGGTGCGATCCTACCCGGTGTCTGAGCCAAACCCCAGCTGCTCCTCTGGGCTCTGCCCCCAAAGAGCAGCCTCACCCCAACGATGTTCAACACCAGCCACCCCAAAACAACCCCACAAAGCCCCATTCCCATTGGTGGCAGGTCTGGGAAGAGGGATTTGCAGCAGGGGGTGAGGGATGGAGATGGGCTCCCAAAAGCAGAGCAGCTCCATCACGCCCTGTCCCTGCCTTCCCCGTCATCTCCCAGGCCCCTCATCACCCCCAATAACCACCCCCCCCCCCAAATTAAAGGCAACAAAGCACTAAGATATAAGTTACTGCTTAAATTATTTGTAAAACGTCTTAAATTTTCTGTGACATCTTTTAAATACCCCCCAAACCCCCCCCCCACAATGTGTGTTCCCCACAAGGGGGGGACAGGGACTGAGCCCCCCATTAACTGCAGGTCAATGGAGGGGGGGGAGGGAAGGAGCAAGGACCAGAGCAAGGGGGTTTGATCCTTTCACAGCTTCACCAACGCCCGCTCTAAATAGCAATAATAAAAGTTATATTATAATAAAATAGTTCTCTTGTGAGGCAGTGGAGCCCAAACAGCCCTTTTGGGGCAGCCCAGGGCTGCTGGGCTGACTCAGGAGTAAAAAGTGGGGGGGGGGGTTTACTTAGGCAGAG
>WYDI02030560.1:0-17750 GCA_009867235.2 Psittacus erithacus
CAGGGATGGGGCAGCCACAGCTTCTCTGGGCACCCTGTGCCAGCGCCTCAGCACCCTCACAGGGAAGAGCTTCTTCATTATTTCTAACCTGAACTTCCCCTGTTTAAGTTTAAACCCATCACCCCTCGTCCTGTTGGTACAGTACCTGATGAAGATTCCCTCTCCAACATCCATGAGGCCCCCTTCAGGTATTGGAAGACTGCTATCCTGAGTGCAGAAAAAAAAGCTAATATATACTTCAGTTCCATGGCATCGAATACATTAGTGACTGAGCTTTTAGTTAAAGCCAAGAAAGTTCTGGTCCATCACCTGAACCCTTACTCAGTTTGAGGAAGGGACTCGACTGGGAGCTTCACACCACCACATGCAGGAGGCAGCCCAAGCTGAAAAGGTCAATCTGCAACATTTTCCCTTGCCACAGGACTCCTGAGCCAACCCTGGAGGAGGTGAATGGAAGCTTCATGCAGTGTTACTGGGGTTAACTACCTTTCCTGCATTATGGCAGTGGTGATCATAGTGATTAGATCATCTACAAGGCTGCAGCCTTGCTGTGAATAACAAACGCACCACAGGGAAGCCACAAAGTTCACTGTTGTGACAGCATTCACAGGAAGCTCCGACTGGGAATGCTGTTCAGAATGAGTCCCAAAGAGCACGACCTCTGCAGTCTCTGCTGAGTAGCACAAGGACACACTAGACTGAAGGATAAATGCACTGAGAAACATAAATCACGTCTAGTTATTTCCACTGCTATTCAAAATGATGTACAGGGCAAGTCTCAAGTGATACCACATCAAGAGATACGTATTCAGCAGCCTCTTGCTAGTCATTAAAGGAAAGCGGAGATTTTCCAGGATGGAAGGAGGTAAATTATTAGCTCTCACTGAATTTTGCTGGGAGTTTTCTCCTCCTTGTCACGCTGAAGCAGTCACTCAAATCTGCTGGTTGTGGAAAAGCTGTGGAAGAAGTGAGCCAACTAATTTGGGAAGATGACTGAACAAGCTGATACCACTTGTAACTGTCATTAATCCTGGTAGAGTCCAAAGATGCCAGCACCTTTTCCAGGCACGAGACAATGCAATTCCTACCCCAATCAAGCTTCACATATACAAAAGCTACCTGAACAAGCTAAACCAGGCAAAGAGAGCTCAAACACCTAACAGAGGCCAACAAGAAAGCTGGAGAGGGGCTTTGGACAAGGGCCTTTAGGGACAGGACAAAGGGGGAATGGCTTTAACCTGCCAGAGGGGAGACTGAGATGAGCTCTTAGGCAGAAGCTGTTCCCTGGGAGGGTGCTGAGGCTTCTGCAAAGCTTCAGAGCAGGGCACGATTGTGTGCCAAGAGTTAACATTCGTATTAAGTGTTTTACATCTGCTTCGTACTCGCTGCTTGTGCCAGCACAACAACAAACCATGCCCAGGAGGCCAAAAAGCAAAAAGTCAGGAGGCAGGTGACTGACACACATCCACGCCGGCCTGAATGGATGACTGTAACGTGGCCCAGCCTGTCAAAGCTGTCCATATGCTGAAATAAAAGAAAGGGCTGCAGAGCAATCCCAGAGAAGGATACCAGCCTCAAAAGGATTCAAATGTTCAAGCAGCAAGTGCAGGGTCCTCCAGAAAAACTGGGATGCATGAAGGGCACATGCAGGAGGCAGGGGAGAAAGACCTGCTTTAATCTGGGAGTGAAGCTGGTGTTGCCACAGGGCTGGGACAGGATTTGGTTGTGACAACTGTTATTCCTAATAGAGTTTTCTGCTGACTCAGCAGAGCTGGGATGGACATAGGCAGGGAAATGCAGCCAGTCTGTTTCTTGCCATCACCATCAGGCTGTCAGCTGCCTTTTCACTGAGGAGTTCAGATGCAAAAGAAACACAGCTTGAACACTTCCCAGAGCTGAGGCTGAGATTGCAGGAGAGGCTCTTGGAAAACAGTAGGTCTGCTTGTCAAAATGAATGGGTTTGACTTTGAAGTCCTTGAGAATGGGCGACTGCAAAGCCTTACAGAGACACTGAACACACTAAGAGCTGATTGAGAACTTCTAAGTACAAGCTTTTTGGTTGAAAAATCACAGCAGTGTAATAGCACTGACTACATCTTCCCCAGGAACCAGCCTCAAGCCTCAGAGAAATCTGCAGCCACAGAAGAGAGAGTTACCCCTGAAAAAACCCAATGCTCAGTGATTACAAGGCAGGAGCAGGCCTGAGGCTACTGGCCTGCCTGGATGACCAGAGGCAACAGGAGTGATAAAATCAACTCTGTGGCTCTAGATGAGATAAGAAATAGACCTGTGTCCCACAGCCCCAGCAACAGCATCACGAGTCAGCCTCCTCATAAGAAAGGACAGATGAGAAGACAAAAACAAATAACCTTGCCTTTGCATGACGAACAGGAGGCTTTCAGAAAGCTTTATGAATATAATGGGAAGAAGAAAGAACCTCATTTCTCATCTCAGTTTATTATAAGCCTCATTTATTGGGGTGTAATTTCACGCCAAATTTTCTCTTGGCATTTCCCAAGTGTGCTTTCCGTAAGGAGACAAAGTTCAGTTTGGCTTGAAGTCGGTTTTTAGGCAGACACAAGCATGTTTTTTGTTTTATAGGGTAATTTATATCCCAGACGTTGTAGGCACGTGCGCAGCGGAAATGTGCTGCTGCTCACCTTGTAGAGTGAAGAGTGAAAGAAGAAAGCAGGTTTCTAAGAGTTATTGCTTCAGACACCCAGAAATACTTGAAAGGACAGTTGTCCTCCAGGGAGTGATGCTATAAAACCAGCGTTCAGGGGGCCTGATTTTGCTACATCTCAGCAATTTCTGACCAAATTGCAGCTGCCAGGCACTTGGAGAGCCGGGACCACTCCAGCTCATGCATCATCCCTACATTAATGAGTGCTCAGTGCTGGAAACATGACCACAGCCCAGCAACAGGGGTGGGAAGGGATGTCCCAGCAGTGCTTCCACTCAGCAGGGCCCAGAGGGATAATAAAGCAGCAAACCAGTGTGCCTTGCAGTAGAAGGCTGCTCATACTTCAGCTGCTCATACCCATCACTGCTGTTCAAGATGACTTAAGTAATTTATTTCCCTGCAAGAACACGGAGGGTGAGAGTCAAAGCATGGCTGTGCTGACACCACCTATGCCAACTCCTCTGCTTCCCAGACACACCAGCCTATGGTGAACATCAGCACAAAAAACCTCTGGCCCACACAGCCCTTAAAATGCCTGTGGATGTACCTCAAAGATGCAAGCTGGATCCCATATTTCAGTGTGCTGCGACAGCCCTGCCCAGCCAAGAAACGCCTCCTGCTATGGCAAAGTCTCTTTGAGTCTTCCCCATAACAGCAAGGGCTGGCTGGATGGGAGTGCTGCACAGGGAGGCACTGGAGCTATCTCTGGGTTTGGAGTTGAAGGGAAACCATTTTCTGAGCATCAAACTGCCACGCATCTGAAACCTGTCTTACAAAACATCTCGATCAGAGCCCAGAACGGTGCAAATATCACATCAGACCATGTATTTGCTCACGCACCTGCTATCTTTTATCCCAACAGCTATAATAACATGGCAGAGTAGAGGGGCAGGATCACCTCCTTTGACCTGCTGCTCACACTCCTTTTGATGCATCTCAGGACACGAGTGGTTTCTTGGCTGCGAGCGCATGCAGCCAGGTCATGTTCAGCTTCTCATCAGCCAACACCCCCAGCATGGTCCAGTGTGTTAAACCAGTGTCTGGCAGATCCCAAATCACTGCTTGCCAGAGGCACCGATCCCGTGAAAGATCAGCACCAAGCTGACACCTGCCAGAGTCTGGAGTGAAGGTAAGACACAGCTGAGCCCTGAAATGGATTTCTTCATCCACCAGTGAATCTCAGTCGCAACACACAGCCTATTGCACTGCAAGAGTTACCATGCTTCCCAGCAAAGATGATCAGCATCCTCCTGGCATTAAAACCACACTAGAATCAACCGGGGTGAAAGCAGCAGTTCCATCCTCCTCCTCTACCCGTCCCCCTCTGTCAGTGTAACAGGCAGGGATGACAAATCATTTTCTATTAAGAGGAAAGAGAGAGATGGGAGCTCTGTGCCTGCGATTTCCCTTCCCAAGGAGGGGCAGCTATAAACCATCCAAGCACAGCACCAGCAAGCAGAGCTGTTCCCTGGCTCCCAGCGCAGAGGTTATAGCCTATTTAGACATAATCAAAATACAGCTCCATTTCCATAAGGATGTTGTGATGAAAATCAATTTACCAGTTTGGAAAACTACACCAGAGCTTCTGATAAAGCATCTTCAAGCACCTACAGTAAATAGTGAGCTGACAACTAAAATGCCAAACATAGGATCTGAATTCGTACTTGTACTGATTCCTGCTCTTAAAATAAATGCAGGCAGTGATTGGATATTGTTCAGGGGTGCAAATATTTCTTCCAACCACACAAAAAACACTCTGAAGAGTAAAATCAACTTCTCTAACATGGATATAGGTACAAATAAAGAGGCTGTGGCTGTACATGACGGTAATGTTTAACCAATGTACCACTATTTCTACAGATCCATTTCTAAGACCTTTTCCAAGGTCATTCCTGCTTTGCCTCTTATTTTGTTCCAAGTTAACTTGAGTTTTATTTAGAAACAGCCTTAAGTCCCAATTTCTAAGTGGATTTTGGTGCCTGAATGATAAAATTCCTTTAAAAAGCTGGTCTTGAGTTTAAATTGTTGGCAAGTCTGGCAAGCCCACTGCTGCTATGGCTGACCCATGCTACAGGGAAGCTTTCTGTTCCTAGAGAGAGAGGAAGGAAGTGTGATCCATCCCCACACAGCTTTGTCCTGCAGATCAAGCTGCGCCAATGGTAACTCCTATGTTTGTCAAATAAAACTTCTCTGGGCTTTAGTGGTTCCTCTGTTGCTTTTACTACAGTTTAGCCTCCAACTTTTCAAGCTGAGTCATGCTCTAACCTGAGGGTGCTGAGGCGCTGGCACAGGGTGCTCAGAGAAGCTGTGGCTGCCCCATCCCTGGCAGTGCTCAAGGCCAGGTTGGACACAAGGGCTTGGAGCAAGCTGCTCTAGTGGAAGGGGTCCCTGCCCCTGGCATGAGTTGGGACTGGATGAGCTTTAAGCTCCCTTCCAACCCAAACCATTCTAAGACTTTAACTCCAAAAAGGCCAGGGTTTCATTCCTTTCCCTTCCTGCCAACAGCCCCACTCGAGCATTCCCCAGCACTGGCACTGATTCTGCATCATCTGCACCTGACCAGCTTCATGAAGATTGCAGTTCCTCAGTATAAATTCTCAGAAATACCAAAAGAGAGGATATTTGAGCAGTGCATACTCCCCAGATAATCAATGGGAAGCTGGTGATTCTCCCCCAAAGTCTTCAACTGCTCAAAGGCGTGTTCTCATCTGTTGATGTACCAACACCTCCTGCAACCAACTGCAATGTAAAGCTGGGAGGCATCTTGCAACAAACTCCGTGTTCCTCAAACTCCTTTCCTCAGAGTTTTGCGCTGATTTATTCCCACACTTCCCCCCAAAAAAAATCCCTTCGCTGCCTCATGTGTAATTCCATGTCTAATTCATCTCAGCAAAGCTGGGTGCAGATGGGGGATAAAAACCCCTTGTGCATCCCAAGAAGCTTGTTTCAACCCTAACTACTGAGTCTCAGTGAACCCTCACAAGCCTAAAAAAGCCTGATGAATAGATTATATATGCTTTTCAGCTATCTATTTTTCAAAGTGATATAAAATGAAACAACACAGATCTCCCATTTCCCACCCGCATTGGTGCTGATGAAGCCAGCAGATGTGACAGCACCGGAGGGACACTGGAATTCACACCCAGACACTGATGGACAGAGTGGTTAAAAAGGGATTTCAGGTGGTGCCAGCCATCAGCTATCTCTGCCTTGCACCCAGACTTTAATGTATTAATCAGAGAACTGAGAAGGAGAGAGACATTTGAAGATGCTGAAACAAAAAGCCCTGGCAAGACAACATTTCGCATGACAGCAGTAACACACATCGCAGAGACAAAATGTGACACTTGGTATTAGATGTCTGCATGTTTGTTTGACATTATAAGAGAAATTCCACTCTAACCAGGGGCACTTTGATGACAGGCACTAACTATATAGATATTAGGTTCATACAAGTAGAAACCCAGACATATATTTGGCATAACAATGGTATTTATGTGCTCCCCATTAAGCTCATGTCTTTCACTCTCGATTTTAGAGACATGCACAACGTTATATAAAGACACAGGGTATCTGCATCAGAGCCTGTGCTCCCAGTTGGAATGGGAAAACCAGCCTGTGCTGGTGTTATTATTACAAAAAGAGAGGATATAAAATCAAAACATCTTTTTCATGCCTCAGAGCCCTGCCCTGACATTCTGCCTCTGCTCCCACCCAGCACCAAGAGGGATTTTCTGCCTCCTGTAAGGATGGATACAGGCTGCCCACCCCTCTCCTCAGCCCCAACAGAGCCATGGATACCACAAGAACTGTTCGCTCTCAATACCCTCACTGTTTTCCTTCTAACAAAAAGATACAGCCATCATTTCAGAACCATAGATTTTATGGCAAATGCATGCAAGAAGAGAAGGATTTGATTTTCTGAATGCAGAAAGAGTGAAGCTCCCCTGTGGAATTTAAATATACCTATTTGACAGCTTTCCTGTTTCCTTTCCTGCCTGACCCTCTCAACATTTCAGCACATGAATAATCGTGCCCATACAAACAAAATGGACTCCTTCATGGATGAAACGCACACAAGAGATTTGTACCATTAAAATGCTATTTAATCTATTCTGAGGGTTTCTGAAAGACTGAGGTGTACACAGGCACGGTATCCTTTGGGAGAGGATCAATGTCACTGCCAGTGCACTTTTTGTGCCTAGGTGCCTGCAGGATGACAATCTGATTATTAACGAAATCACCACTAACAATAATATGCCCAATGCCCTCATTGTACCCACTGGATTTTTAAAGCTCCATATGCCCTTATCGCTGCTGTGTACGCAGATGCGACCCTGCCTGCTGCATGCACACAACTGCTGCCTTGGCAGCACCAAAATCTGGCCTGTTGAATCTAGATGACAGATTTAGGGGGAAAAAAAATCTGGGATATCAGGAGGATGTGCTCTGCTTTTCCTCTGGAAACAGACAATTTAACTTTCATAGAATTTACTTTCCTAGTAAAAAGTAGCTCAAGTCAGTCATTAAACCTCAAAGGGATCCCGGAATTGTGCTTTTCTTAATGAATTCAAGAATCGATTCTTACTACACAAATAAGGTGGGGGATGGATCAGCTAATGAGCATTCCCAGTTAATTGCTTTCTTCAAGTGACAATTTGTACAAATGATACCACCAAAGTAGTAATAATATCCTTATTGATTAAATTAATCTCCAAAAGACAGTTCAACTAAGTTTAATTAGCAATGGATGGCAGGAGCACAAGATCTGAAAACAACCTTATAACCTATCCTAGACTTTGAAATCATGGCAACAGTCATGCAATAGACTCTTGCATCTTCATTCCAATAGACACGCGCAATTTTATGGAGCATCTTTAGTGAATGCCTGTGACTAACCATGAAAACCCATTAAACCATCCCTGCAGAGAAAAAGTGAGACATGCAGCAAAAGCAGACTTCCCACTTGGTCACACAGTCACTGGGACCACAAACAGCTCTAAAATAAAGAAAAAGGAACAGGGATGCTCAGAGAAGCCTCAGTTGCAAAACTCACACGTGGAGCTGGTGGGGACCCAGAGCAGCATCAACACCTTCAAGCCGTGGAAACTGGACACCAGGTTTACCACATCAGAGAAGAACTTAAAAAGAGTTAAAAGAGTTGACTCACAGCTTGTATAGAGAGAGCATGTTATTCCTCCTGAGACCAACAGCAGGAGCTGGGCTACCTGCTGTCCCTCTTCTGGTAGTGAGACCAAAACCAGACACCAGATCTCTCCAAGTGCCCTGGCTCCAGCAGGTTCATGAGCATTGCCTGGTCACCAGCAGGATGAGATTTCCACAAACAGTCTGCTGGGGGATGTTATTAACACAGGAACAGATCAAGTGTTTGGTCCTTGAGACTGTCAACACTGTCAGAATGACTTGGCACTACTATAATTTGGTTGCAAGACACACATTCAGAGGGGAGAAAATAAAGCATGTTGAAAACTTCTCAGTTGAAATATTAGCTTAAACTACCTGGCTTAGCAAACACTTCTCTGCTCTCTACCCAGAAAAGAGGAATTAGACTCAATCCTGCCTCAGGAAGCGAAGCAGTGGACATCAGGGACAAAAGGAGTGAATAAGCACAACCTCCTGGAGATATTCCAGTGTGATAAAAGAAAATACAATAATAGAGAGAACAGCATGTTCCCCTTGTCAGGGCCAAAGCTACCCTGCAAGCGGAACAGCAATTTGCCTGGGGCAGCCACAGGCTTACTGGCTTTATTATTATTATTATCTAAGCAATTCGAGGATGCTTCCCAGCACAGAGGAGGGCAGCGGGCCCAGAGCCACCTTTGTGCATGTAACAGGTTTATTTTTCTCACCTAGCTGAGTTTTGCAGCTGCAAGAAACACATGGGCTGTTCATTTCTCCACACACAGGAACAGTACAGCTCATTTTAGAACATAAAGGAGGAAGGAGGTGATCCTGCCCCTCTATTTTGCTCTCTTGAGACCCCACATGGAGCACTGTGCGCAGTTCTCATGTCCTTCTTCTAAGGACATGGAGCTGTTGGGACCAAATCCAGAGGAGACCATGAGGATTTGGTAAGCGTTTGGAGCACCTCGCCTACGAAGACAGGCTGAGAAAGTTGGGGCTGTTCAGCCTGGAGAAGAGAAGCTGTGTGGAGACCTTAGAGCAGCTTCCAGTATCTGAAGAGGGTTACAAGGATGCTGGAGAGGGACTCTTCATCTGGGGTTGCAGAGACAGGACAAGGGGTGATGGGTTTAAACTTAAACAGGGGAGATTTAGTTTGGATATCAGGAAGAAGTTCTTCCCTGTGAGGGTGTGAGGTGCTGGAACAGGGTGCCACAGGGTGCCTGTGGCTGCCTCATCCCTGGCAGTGTTCAAGGCCAGGTTAGACAAGGCTTAGAGGAGCCCACGGCAGGGGGTTGGAACTGGATGATCTTGAGGTCTTTTCCAACCCAAACCATTCTATCATTCTATATTAATGAAGCAAGACTCTTGTACAGTCTATGGCCTTGAATCTTCTAGGTTAGGACAGCTTAACCATCGCAATTATTTATTTCATTTAGTTATTCTGATTATTTGCATTTAATTTTACCATAATATAGTTAACTTGTGCATTTGCCTGAAACACTGTGATTTTTCCATGTCCCTCCCTTAGCTTCAATGGATTTATTACCTCATTTTTGGTCTTGGAGCATTTTTCATTATACATGAATCTAATGTTTAAAAAATGTCACATTATTGTCAGAAAGATGATGGAATTTGACCCATCATCAAAAAAGAAAATAAATACTTTCTGTATTTATTCTCATCCAAAAATCACTGAAACAAACAAGGAAGCACCAAATCACTTTTCTGACCATAGACATTCACTTATCAGGCAAACAGCAAAGCACCCACAAAAAGCCTCATAATTTTGCATTCAAGTTGATTCTTTAAAATGCTTTTATTAATAAAGATCCCTACATTACTGGTAATGTGATCTGGCTGGGACAGACACCAGCAATGCAGAGCGCAAGCACAAAGGAAGGGACCATTAGAAACAGCCACATCCATCTGAGACCTGACATCTGTTTGAATCCATAACAATTCTCTGCTTCCTTACACACATAATGACTAAACTTGGATAAACTATTTATAACTGAAACCATACTATGAAGTGGCACTCCAATACCTGGCAACCAGACAGACATCTCCAGGACCACTCTCTGTACGTGCTACCTGACAATGGCCAATGGCCATCACATGGGACTGATGTGCCATGAGCTCCTGGTTGCTAAATAAGACACTTGAACACAGACTGATTTCTGGAGTTCAGGAATGGTTGAAAATTGACTTTCTACATAGTCTTACAAAGTGGATTTCCTAAGTATTTTGGCACTCAAAACCACCAATGTTTTTAATATCCTGACTGGAATACACAGTGTATGAGTGTACAAACAGCAGGAACACATATGGATTAGAAACCCAAAGTCACTTGGGAAGAGAGGGATTACTTCTTTCCAAAAGGATGCTTATTAGACAGCCTTTCCTAAAAGTTCAGCATGCGAAAAAGAAGAGGACATATGCTCATCACTTGTCCCTGAGACATCCACCTTATTTTTCCAGTTAAGAAGCCAATCTTCCCCCAAATCCCCCTAAACCCTAGCAGATGGGCTGAATTACCAGTCGGGAGAAGACTAGTACCACAATGATATTATTAAAACATCCCCCAAACAAACAAACAAGGACAGCCACAAGAGAAGCCTGTTTTACAGCAGGATCCCTCTAGACCCAAGCAGCAACGCGCATGATGATGTGCAATAATTACTTCATACAGAGAAGAGCTATGTGGCATATTTAAAGCCTTTAATTTCTGTTCCCTTCTTTAAGTCAGATTATTGCTCCCTGTAGCCACTAACAATAGATTTCTTAAGTTTCTTCTGACTTGCCAGCAAAGCAAATATCCTCTGGTAAATCTATGAACTGAACAACGATTTCTGATTTTCACAACAGCACAGTCAATCCAATTTTCCAGTTATAAGTCTCAAGCCTCTCCCCATCAGCTTGTTAACGTACAAGTGCTGTACTCTAAAACACGCCTAAAAGAATCTCCATAGGCTTTGCCGTCCCAAGTTGCTTCTGAACATTGAATTCATTGCTTATGAATCACTTCACTGTATGTAAACACTTGAATCACTAAACCACATCTAATACCATACACAGTAATCAAGTTATGCTGTCACAGTGGATTCTTTAGCGACAAACGTCTGCACGGGTGCATTGAGGCAGCTCTAAAAACAGGGCTATTAGTGTTTCACTTTTAAAGGCAGGTTTTGCCTGTTTGTGAACATAGTTTACGTGCAGATGCTAAATGCCCGCAAAATGTTGTCAGGCCTTGTGTCTCCTTGAGATACTCACAAAAGCTCCACCAACCCTGCTAAGGCTGTCCACATGGCGCTGTATTTTTCCTGGTAATTAAGGCACCTATGAACTTACAGGAATGGCGTGACAATGTGACCTATGGCTTAAGCTGCCATGCCATTTCATCTCAGTACCAAGTCAGACAGATAAGAACCCAAGGAAAAAAACTACTCACCCCTTAAAGCAAGTCATTTCCCCTCCTTAACGTTAAATTAAAATGTATAAAACACACCAAGGCTCAGATCCCCTGAAGCATGCTAACAACCGTTCATGCTAACTTGTGGAAGTGTTGTTTGGGTTCCCTGAACACTGTCAGGCACAATTTTTCTCGCACACGTGTCACAAACCTTGATGCCGAGCTCGATGTTCTCCCCGCCGTACACATCCATCCCAGGATCCAGAAGCCCAATCTCTCCAAAGAACTTTCTGTGCACAACAAAAGAGCAGCCAATCATCGCTGGCGTCCTGGATGAAGAACAACCGAAATGCACAATTATTGGCATTTTCCAATTTTCAGTGGACCAATGGCAAATTTCTGCAAAGCTCCTGTTGACTTCAGATGTTCCCAGCCACCGTTTATCACAGAATCATAGCATGGTTTGGGTTGGATAGGATCTTAAGATCATCCAGTCCTAACCCCTTGCCATGGGCAGGGACACCTCACACTAAACCATGCCACCCCAAGGCTCTGTCTAACCAGGCTTTGAACACCACCACAGATGGAACATTCACAACTTCCCTGGGCAACCCATTCCAGTGCCTCACCACCCTTGCAGTAAAGAACTTCCCCCTTATATCTAACCTGAACTTCCCCTGTTTCAGTTTGAACCCATTGCCCCTGGTCCTATCACGACAGTCCCTGATGAAGAGTCCAGCATCTTTGTAGGCCCCCTTCAGATATTATCCCAGACACTTCCCAGCAATGAGTGAGCTCTGTTCCTTTGGAGACATTATTTTACCAGTGCAGTGAAACTGTCCCAAAGTTCATTTTACTGTGTACGCGCTACAGAAAGAGTTCTCCTGGGATTAAATTACTGAAAAGCTTTCAGGTCCTGGCTTTGTCACAAACACCTTGGTCTGTCTATGGGCAAGGGCACAACTCTGGATTTCCATTCCCTGTAAGTAAAGGAAATATAATAGTGGCATTTCCTTTCTCTTACTTTCTTCTTGCATGTCTGGTACAGACCAGACTTCAGAACAGACGCTAGTTTTTACAGTATCCTGTGAAACAGGGTTTCTGATTGAGAACTTTACAGTACATCACAAGGAATCATCACCAACCAGCAACAAGCAGCTAAACTGTGTCTTTGCAGAAGGAAAACCTTCAAAAATTCAAAGACAACAGCTTGCGGAAACATCTGCTGAGTCATTTGCCCAGTTCCACCATTATGGCCAGGGCTCTGCGATAGAGATCAAGTTTTCACATTCATCCTGTAAAACCTCATGCCCTCCAGCGAACAGTGCTGCTCAGCTTCACATCTGCAGGAGCAGCCAAGCACAGTGTCCGGCCAGGGAAAATGATGGAGAAAAATGAGAGTGGTACTAATAACGCTGATATCAGTGGAATAGCAGAAAGATTGGGGAAAAGCTCAGTGTCAGGGGTTAATGTATAATAACTATGCAATTTCAAAGACATAATAGCTGGTTGTGTTTATTAACAACCCTCGCTGCAACGTGCACACACGCTATCCCTCCCTCATTACTTTGCAAAACACCTCACTAGATCTCCATTAACAGTATCCTCATCTCACGCCTTGAGACGAGGATGCTGTTCTGATTCACACAAGCTGAGATCATGTTTGGGGCTAGTTTCTGAGTGGTTAAACATTTGTCACCCTCTCCATAAAATTACACTTTGCCACAGAGCATGGCACAGAACAAAACCGTATCATTATGTTCTTGCTGCCTGGGGACACGCTAATCTGCTGCGGTTATGGCATGCAGAGAGTTTACCCCCTGGGATATTTTCCATACTAAAATAGAAATGTAAGAACTATCCTCCCATTTAACTTGCTTTTGCTTGACTTTCGTTTGAATCCCTGCTGTAAAGGAGAAAGAAAAGGATCCACTTAGAGGGATGAGAAAGGAGGAGACAATGAATTTTACAGATAAGCCATGGCAAGGTACTGCCAGCCAGGGTCTGCTTCTATGGGGAGCTATGGGACACCTCTGCCCATCCAGAGCTCAAAGCACTGAGAGGTGGAAGCTCCACCACGCAGGATGGGATGGCCATCACCTCTGCAGCTCCTTGCCTGGACCTAGGGGACACACTCTTTGTGCTGCCTGGGGAAGACCTACAAGATGTACCATCAGTGGTAGACTGTGTATCTGGATATCCCACAGCACTTAGAAATACCCATTCTCCAGGGGAAAACCTGGTCTTGAGGTAGAAACTGGGCAACAGGATCATGTATTTTAACAGCAGCCCCAAAATCCTGGCTCAAAGCACATTTCATAGCTTGTCCATGCTGTGGAGCACATTCAAGGCTAACTAAGCAGTTATGGCTTGCAGAGGTGGAAAGTACCCTCAAGCATACCCAGGCACAGGTTACATATAGGTAGGATCAAGTCCACACTCAGCTTCTCCATCCACACCACATAAGATGTCCATATGGGGCTCCATAATCCCAAGGACCTCACAGCTCGGCCCTGCCAAATTAATCTTCATGAAATCCTCGAGCTCCTTGGAGGAAAGGTTCAAGCCACTTAAGTATTATTATTTATAGACATTTTAATACTTCTGATAGACTGGCAGAACAGCTGCACGCTGCTGCCATATTAAATTAGTTAGAATTGAAATCCATCAGAGGCTTGTGTCAATAGATTCCTTCCCTGACAGCAAGCTCGGCCTTCCTTCCAATCAGCAGTATAATGTTTCATGGTTTGCTGCCACTCTAGTACTTAAGATTTCAATTCTGTTGCTTTATTTGCAGCAAGTTAACTGCCATCAGCAGAAACAATTCTTTCTGAAATGATAACCACGTTACAGATGCCAAATCTAATAGCTCCATTATCTCAGATTACCTCCTGGAATTAAAGAGAAGGGTAAGTTGTTCTGGTTTTACGGGGAGTATGCAGTTCATCGCCTCCGCTGGGAATAGGTGTGGTGGAGCATGACAACATTTGACTTCGCTAGTCAAAATCTGTTAGGCCTGTTAAAGGCACTCAGAGAGCAGTTAAAGCCAGGAAAAAAAAATCCAAGTGAAAGTTTCAGACAAATTAAACTGCATTTCCGATCCAGTAAAGCAGATCATGACCAGCAGGTCAAAGGAGGTGATCCTGTCCCTCTACTCTGCTCTCGTGAGACCCCACTTGCAGCAGTTCTGGTGTCCTCAACATAAGAAGGACATGGAGCTGATGGAGCAAGTCCAGAGGAGGCCACGAGGATGATCAGGGGACTGGAGCACCTACCGTACAGAGACAGGCTGAGAAAGTTGGGGCTGTTCAGCCTGGAGAAGAGAAGCTGCATGGAGACCTCAGAGCAGCCTTCCAGCATCTGAAAGGGGATACAAGGATGCCAGAGAGGGACTCTTCATCTGGGACTGTAGTGATACGACAAGGGGTGATGGGTTCAAACTTAAACAGGGGAGATTTAGGTTGGATATAAGGCAGAAGTTCTTCCTGTGAGGGTGCTGAGGCGCTGGCACAGGGTGCCCAGAGAAGCTGTGGCTGCCCCATCCCTGGCAGTGTTCAAGGCCGGGTTGGACACAGGTTGGAGCAAGCTGCTCTAGCGGAAGGTGTCCCTGCTTGTGGCAAAGGGTTAGAACTGGATGGGCTTTAGGGTCCCTTCCAACCCAAACCATTGTTATTCTCTGATTCTATGATCACTGGAACTCATCACCAGGTAAACAAGGTTTTCTCAACTGGAAGCCACTCAAGAGGCATGCACAGGAGCCACACCTCAAGAACATCTTTTTCATTACTATTTTGCAGCATACCTTCACTCAATAGACCACAGAGTCACCTTTCCAAAACATTCTTAGAAACACCCTGCTTGGGCTTTTGTAACTTCACCTTTAAATCTTCCTAATCTTCAGTGCTTTCCACACTGGACATGGTGAAGCATGCAAAGCAACATTCCTGTGCGGGTCCCAAGTCCCTCAAGCAATAGAAATTAAATGCTATGTTCTTCTTTGTGACAATGCCTCCATATTAAATAAATGAAGAATCAAGCGGCGCTCAACAATTTAAATGAAAACACCATTTGATTTTGTAGTAAATCCTTCAAAAAGGTGGACGCTTACAATAATAGATAGCTCATCCACAAGGAAATAATGGCCTGCAGACAAAGAGCTGATAAAGCCCCTTGTTCCTCTGCCTCTTAATTAAAACCATTAACACAGTTTGTTTTTAAAAATCACCCAGCTCAGCTAAATGCATTTTTATTTGTCCCAATAGCTGTTCGTGCTGTAACGAGAAAGGAAAAGCAGAATTTGGCAGAGATGAACAGAGATGTTTAGCACAATTACAGGGTTTGTATTCAGAAACGCACAGCGTTAGATCCCTGCCATTCATTTGGTGGGCTCCTCTATCCAATAAGTGACAAAAAGGTCAAGAAAAGCAGCTTTTATGAAATATCCTCAGCACGAAGCTCTAAGTAAAGATGAAAAAGATACAGGGAAAAAAACGTTTATCCCAGCCTATTAAGTTACTGTAATGGTCTTTCTTTCTTTAGCACACAGTTATCTAATGATTAAAAAGTCTCAAGTAGATTGCTTCTTCAATTCAAGGAAATAATTTTCCTACACAATTGGACTTTGCTTCCAATTTTATACTAACGCACAAGTTATAAAATACATAGAAAAAGGGTATTAGAAAAATAATCAGTGGTCACACCACTGAGAATATACTTTAAGAACTGCTGGGTGTCCGGTTTTTGCTGCTGTTTCTAATAAACCCCAGTCATGGAGCTGCTCACCTTCAACAATCCCACTGCTTCAGCAGACACAGCACCGCGTTCCATGTATTTGGGATGGTCCTTTACCTGCCCAGCAAGGCACTGCCTGTCCCTCTCCTAAACCTGGCAGCCCTAATTTAACATGCCAAAATCAAACATCTCTGTTTCCCCATTTTGAGCTTTCAGACTTGCCCAAACCACACACAACTCCGCACTTCTGCTGCCTGTCGGCACCTCCACGCTTCCGCAGTGTGTCACTGGTGGGAGCCAGCAGCTCAGCAGGAAACACTGGGAGACTCTGAGCTCCATGGCTTAGATTTAACCAACTCATAATTTGCAGAACATTTCAGGTAAATGACCAAATTCAATCAAATTAAGCCCATGGCTTTAAATAATGGCCTATCAATTATTTCCCTGATGATACCAGGTTAAGGAATAATGCCAGCTTCATTTTTACATGCCACTTTATGATAAAACACTATTTTCTTTCGGCTACAGACAAAATTAAGGACCTCATTTGCAAACAGAAACAACAGTCAGTGCTGCCACCTCTGTGCTTCTGCATTTGTGGCCCAGTGAACATACTACAGAATAAAGACCAGGATGAGTAACACAGGTTTAGAGCAAGCAAATACATGCCTGGAAATCAAATACAAGTATGTGGCATCAATGTTTGGCCCCTCTGGTTGTAAGATGGGGTTAAATCAGACCCTATCCACAGGCAGCAGACCTCCATGGGGTAGAGACCCTACTCCATAAGCTGTGCCCCTGAGGCTTGGGGACTGCTTGGCCTCATGAGGGGACTCCAGGCTGGAGACCTCCACTGTGGCTCCTCCCTGGCCAGGCTGGGCAGAGCACTGAGCCCAGTCTGAACACTGCAAGATGGCTCTGGGGTGCTGAGGGGCAGCGTCTCTTCTGGGCGCTCCAAGGGCCACCCTGGGGCTGCCACCATACCTGAGCGATGCGCTGTTCTCAGGGGGATCTGCAGTCAGACTGCCTGCAAAGCCACACAGCAAACCTCTGGGGCTTCAGGTTTGGGAGGGGGCAATGACAGAGAAATGGAAGAGGAGAGGAACCAAATGAATCAAAAATTAACTGGAGAACAAGAAGCCCATTTTTCAATTGCAATTGGCTTAACGATCATCCGCATCCCTGGGAGCTGCCCTGCAGAGCCTGACTCTTGGGGCCTATGGAGTGATAAGGCTGTGACAAGAGAGGTTGGCCAGAGCCCAGAGCTGGAAGCAACCCCCTTCTTTGAAATGAGATTATGCCAAGGCAAGACAACTCACTGTACAGGGGAAGCTTCATCACCTCTACCCTACCATTGTGCTTAGCTTCTCTTCCCCTGTCCTCAGAGACAGGTTTGGCCACATCCAGGGGCTACCAGTGAGGATGAGGATGGGGCAGCATTCTCCTGCCTGGCACAAGACCTCACAGCACTCCTCCCCACAAGCTCCTCAACTGCAATGGCAAATTCATTGCGCCCTGTGTCACTCCTTCACTTCTCTCAAAAGCAAACATGCAGGGCAGATGTAGCCTGCGTGCATGCGACGGAGCTTTAAAAGTGAACTTCAGATCATTAATTAAAGAACTTTGCAGCAATGGAAGTGTGCTTGAGTGCCAGGGCAGCCACGAGAGGTGAACAACAGCACATGAGGGCAAGAACATGGAATGGTTTGGGTTGGAAGGGACCTTGAAGCTCATCCAGTTCCAGCCCCTGCCACGGGCAGGGACACCTTCCATTAGAGCAGC
>WYDI02030562.1:0-11096 GCA_009867235.2 Psittacus erithacus
GTTCAAGGCCAGGTTGGACACAGGGGCTTGGAGCAAGCTGCTCTAGTGGAAGGTGTCCCTGCCCGTGGCCGGGGTTGAAGCTGGAGGAGCTTTAAGGCCCCTTCAACCCAAACCAGGCTGGGATTCTGTGAAACCCCACATGAGCCATCACAGCCCTGCTGGCACTGCTGGCTCTGGGAACACTTACGCCCAGCATCTCTGAAGCCAGCATCTCCCCCAGCCCCAGGGACCAGCAGGACCAGGCTGTCCCCCTTACCTGCACACGGGGCTGCGGCGGGGGTGAAGGAGGAGCCACGGTCCGGTTTCGCCAGGGCAGGGGAGGGCAGAACCACTCAACTTCGCTGAGGTAGATGAGGAATGAGCACTCGGTGCCGTCCACGCCAAAAAACGCATAGCAGGGGTCAGAGGTCCACCTGGCCCTCATCCACTGTGAGGGGCAAAGAAACACGTGGGGCTCATCCTCCGGCAGCCCTGCTATGGGCAACCCCTATTCTCCATCACCTGTCCCTAGCTGGGGGCTAGAAGTGAAGGGCAGAAGGTGGGAAAGGGCTGCAAACCAGCGCACACCCAGCACCAGGGATGCTGATGTCTGCCCATCCAATGCCTCCAGGGTACCTGGGGCAGAGGAAGAGCCAGGAGGTTTTGCTGAGGTTTCTAGCCCTGGTTCCAGCACCACCATGAGCCTTCCTCTGAGACACAGCCATTAATCCCTTAGAAATAATACACCACAGGGTTTTCTCCTCAATAGCTTTGCTGGGGAGCGAGCTGAGCTGCTGACCTCATCACCGTGGGCACAGCAGGGTGAGAGACAGATCCACCCCTGATCCCCAAGGATGATTTCACATGAAGAAGAGTAACCAGCGACCAGAGCAGGGATTTATCATCCCCCACAACAGCTCTTGCCAGCCGCTTCCTAATTCAACTACAAAACCAAATCTACTCAGGAGACAGGTCGCTGTGCCCAATATGTAAAACACAGCAATCACCAGGACAGGAGATCGAATTCAGCCTTCCATAATCAAATTACCTTCAGAATTTGCTCAAACTGGGGAAGGAAAGGATGTCTAGCACCAGTGGAAGGGGAAAACACAACACCACCACCACCCCCCTGTGTCATTTTAATACACATCTTTTCAGGGAGACTCAGCCCTGCAGAAGCCTGAGCTTGAAGCAGGAGACTGGGAAGGGAAGGAGAGGGAAGAGGAAGGTGGTTTTAATTAGTTCATATAAATATGCTCTCTGGCAAAGCAATCGTGCTCCAGGCCAAATGCTGGGCTGCATTCAGGTGTAAAGAGCAGGCTGGGTCAGGCAGGACATCCTGTTCGAGATGGAGGTCCTGGTCACCTTAACAAGATGCTCTTCTGTTTGATGCTCAGGTTATTCCCCAGACACCAGCTAAGGCTCCAGATGTTCAACAATGATGTGATAGTGCTTTCTCCTCACTGCGCTTCTGTCATTAAACACAGAAACTACAGGCAAGGAGAGCTGCAGGCAAAGGTGGTGTCACAGGGCTGATTCTGCTGCTGCCTGCGCACCCCTGGGTACTGTGATTTCAGTGCTTTGTGCACTAGAACTGAAGGTATATGCTTTATGATTGATGGGAAACAGTCACACTCATACAGCAAAGGCTCCTAGAGGAGGCTGGACACCTCCCTTGTGTTTTCTCCTTGCAGCACAGCCATGCTTTGCTTTCCACATTTTTGGCTCTGCTCCTGCAATGGTCTGCACCTTTCCTGTTTTAAAGCAGTTTTCTTCCCAACAGCATCCCCCCTCCCCATCAGCCTTCCCCGTTTAAGCCCTCTGATTGTTGCTTTCTGCCCTTCCCAGCCCAAGACCCTCTCCCAGGCATGGGATCCCGACTCACCTCCACTTTCCCAGCGCAGTCAGGGTACTTTGGGTCCCTGGGCACCTCACACTGGTCCCTCCTGCCTTCTGCCACTGCAGAGAGACAATTTGGGTGTGGGGGGAGCCGGGATGTGCCAGCAGAACAGCTACAAATGCTGGGATGGGATGGAAGGAGATGGGATGGAGCTGCCAGCCCCAGAGCACATTCACAGGCATCACAGCTGGGCAGGCAAACAGCCCCATCCCACTTGATGGAGCAGGACATCAAGATATGAAGCATCTTCCCCACAGTCAGGGAGGACACAGAGGAACACCCCCCGCAGCTCTACTTCAATGCCAACAGCACATTCCCCTTTCCTAAATCCCAGCAAGTCTCTCTATACCACTTCCCTGCTCCTCCCAGCCAGGTCTAAACCCCAGCTCCCAGCTCTCTATGCTCCTGTTAATCATCCTTAAACAGGCTGCAGTATCTAAGGGAGCACTTGGCAGCCTTCACACGCTAAACCTGCAATAAAAATTGTCCTGCTGAGCTGTTGAGAGAACACTCAGCCCTAGGGTCAGCCCTGGAATAAAGGCATAGAAAAGGCTAACAAGGCAAACAGAATCTTCTTCCTCTGGTTGGGTTAACAAAAGACATCACCTTTCCTATAAGCCTCTGCCTATAACTGAAAAAGCATGAGGTAGAAGAGGCAAAGGAATCATCTTCTACTTGGGATGCCAGCCCAAACCCTGGGAACCATGCGGCCATGTGGAAACATCTGGAGACCCCAGGTGCTCTGTCAGCACTGCCAGAGTGGGATGGGAACATCTCTCTTGGTGCTGGATCCCAGCCCTGGGGCTTTGCATCCAAACCACCACATTTTTCTATGCAGGTGTTTCTGCTGGCACTGCTCCTCCTCTTTAACTCCGCATTTAATCCTGTAGCATTTACTTCTGACAGCAATTCAGCTTTGTCACCATTCCTGCCTCTCGCAGGCAGGAGTGCTCCAGGTCTTTTCCCTTCGCAGGTTGATCTTCCCTGCTCTGAAGTCCTCCTGACCAATCTAGGCACCATCCATAGAAGACTACTGCTGTCAGAGACCACAGAGAGGGGTTCCCTATGCAGCCTCCAGCTTTTACAGCCTTCCTGGCTCTAACAGTGAGGTGAGAGTCCTGGAAACCTCTGAGGAAGCTCAGACCACACTCTGGACCTCCTCTCCCTCAAGAAGATGGTGTGACCATGTGCTGCATCACACAAAGCAGGACACAAACAGGAGCTCTGCAAAAGAGCTTCAGGTATCCCCTTTAGTCCTGCAGACTGGGATGAGCTGAGTAACCTCAGAGCAGCATCCACACCCCTGTGCTGCTGCCAAACTTTTCATGGTAGGCTTGGTTGGATCTCTATTGCAACCACATAACATGCAGGAGGTTTGGAGCATAGGGACCCCCAGGGCCACTCACCTTTCCCATTCAGGAGGCTGTTCCGGAGAATCTGATCTACTTTTATTGCGATGTCTGAGACGTTCTGAGCTATAGCTTGGATCCTCTCCATCAGGCCAGCTGCTGGCTGGAACCTGGGAAAACAAAACCAAATTAACCCTCAGAAACTTGATGTCTCGCACTGGTGACACCCAGGGGTGCTTACAGCAGACTTGCTGCCCTTGGGAGCTGCCAACTGGTTGAACTTGGCTCCAGGGTGCAACATGGGAATGCCTGGTCCAGTGCGTACTGCCCAAAGAACTCACTGCCTGCCAAGAGGTTTGATATAAAACCTGTGCAAGTCAGTGTTCTGCCTTTTTTATACAGTGTGCTGATAAACACGGGTACATCTGTGCATTTGACACGGGGAAATGTTAAATAGGCTGGAAAAAATTGTTCTTCTTATTTCGGATGTGCTGGGTTTGAAAATCCTCTGCTGTGGAACCATGCTGGGAAAAACAGGGGAGGGACAAAATAACACAGAGAAAGGAAGGCAAAACCAGAGGAGGGCTGAGGAAGCTTGGGTGCCTGGAGCAGACTGCAGAGAGATGCAAAACACACAGGACACATGGATGGCATCGCACCATCTGCCAAAGGTTTAGGCAAGAGCATTTCCAGGTCTCCTGGCAAGGGACAGGGTGCCAGGATAAGCATCACCAGCACTGCATGAGCCGGGTGTTGCTGCCCCAGCAAAGCCCACAGACACCTTCCACTAAGGCTTGAGATCAGATTCCCCCAGTCTGAATCGCTGCATATGCCGTCTATTGAATTCAATCTCGCAATCAATACCGGCCTGGGTAAACAGCACCATTAAACTCATCTACATAACACACTGAGCACTGGAAAGAAGCCTGTGTCAGTTAAAACCTGGTGTAATATACAAAAGGGCAAGAGAACTCAATCCATCAGCAGCAGTGCCCTGATAAGGAGCAGGCTCTCTGCCTCCAGCATCTTCCCTGCCATTTCCATCACAAACAACCACCATGTCTCAACGAGTGCTGCTACAGCAGTAAATAATTTCCCTTCTGCAGCATCTGGGCCATAAGTTTCTTCCTGCTGCTGCTGCTGGGATCATTATAATACAAGGAAATGTCATACGCAGTGAGCAAATCCAAAAGGGCTACCTGGAGTACTCCTGGCATGAAAAATATGTGCTGATGTCAGGTCCATCCCGGTGAGGTGTTACGTTTGTGCTCCAGCAGATCATGAACCTGAAGGCTGGGATTTAAAGTCCCTCTGTCCTCAAGGCTTAAAAAAGCCCCTGGTTTATGGACCGATACTGCTTCAGTTGTTGATTTAAAGTCCATTCGCTAGCAGCAAGCAGCCCGCATTTTTCCTCCTGGCATGATTTATGGCCGTCAATATTCAGCCTGCATACCTCCACAGAGAGCCACAGGACTTTGGCTTGTAAGAAATAATAACTAAATGCAGAGGCCATCATTGCCCCCAAGTAACTTTCAACCTTTGCAGAGAACAAACCCCAGGTATCCTGCCAGCCACCGTAACCGCTGCAGCGGGGAGGCTGCTCATGGAAAAATACAGGCACAAAAATGACCTGTGACAAGCTCTGCTTGACAGCACGGCTCCGAGAAGACAGAATGCTCCTGGTCTATGGGCTGCACAGCTCGGCCAGCTCACAGCTCCCATTCCTGCAAGCCTTCTGCACCAGCAAGAGCCATGAGACCATGCAGGCGATGCACAGGCACTCAGTAACCAGGGTATGGCTGGGATGGGCAGCTCAGGAGCAAATGTCACAAGGATGCAGTGAATTTGGAGCCAGTGAGCCCAACCTCCTGCTCAAATAACAGGAGAGGGATGTTGGCGTGGTGATGATCCTCAGGTTTCTCCATCCTTCATGGCAAGGAGAGAGGATATCCACAGTAGCCCTGCCCCTGCATTTCAGAGCACCCTGATTAGCCTACAGTCCAATTCTCCTTCCAGAAGCTGTCCTAATTCTCACTTGGGTCCAAACCTGCCCCCTGATAGCCAAGTAAGGAGGTGAATCTCAAAAGCCAATAGCAGCCTGGGTCCCCATCTGCTCTCTGATGATCTCCAGACCTCAGCTCAGCCAGGGCAGAGGGCTGGGCACCCATGAACACACTCAAATCAGGATCATTATCCTAAATAAGCCGCCTTCTTCCGGGCTCAGCCTCACACCCAGCCAAAGTCCTGCCAAAACTCCAGCCACAGCCAGGTCTGCGCCAGGTGATGGATCTGGCCCAGCATTTTGGCCAGCTTGCCCAGCTCCTGTAAGCCACAGCTGCCCTCTAAGCACACAGATTTCCCCTCCGAGCCCTTTGATGTAAAGTGCCTGCCTGACAATCACAGACAGCACTTCCAGTTCTCCCAAACAATTCAGCCACGTCGCATGGGCGCTGCAAGGCTCTGCTTGAGGGTTACTGCAAAGTGACACAAAAAATGCCCACCGTGGTTCTTGGCACGTATTAAGAAGATGCAAAACGAGTGGGAAACGGCTCTCCAAAATAAACAGCCAGGCTCAAATCTCCCACCCCCGGCCTGCTCATCACCCTCACCTGTCACACCAGTTCTCTAACTCGGATCCACTGCTTGTGGCTGCCCCATCCCTGGCAGTGTTCGAGGCCACGTTGGACACAGGGGCTTGGAGCAAGCTGCTCTAGTGGAAGGTGTCCCTGCCCCTGCCAGGGGTTGGAACTGGAGGAGCTTTAAGGCCCCTTCAACCCAAACCAGGCTGGGGTTCTGTGATCCTCCAAATCCCCAGGACTTTCATGCTTGGGGTGAAGAGCCCTGCTCCCACACTGGGAGCATCGATGGGCCTCAGTGTTAGCACTAACATGGGCAGCACCAAGTCAGCCACCTCAGTGTTTTTATCTGCTGGGCAACAAGGCTATCACTTGAGCAGCAAATTTCATTGAACATATTAAAGGGATGACAAGAAAGCGAAGCATAAGTTACATCACCTACCATTACACTCATTTGTCACCTGGGCAGAGGACAAGAAAATAAAGACACTTAAAGCAAAACCTCAAATGTGAAAAGGTTTTCTGTAGCTCGTCGGAATTTGATGCCTTGTTCTTAGCAACTGGAGACACGAGCAGGACAAGGTAAGTGGCATGCTCTGCTCAGTGATAGCTAACCAGGAAGGGAATATCCCACAGTGTGTCTCCATCCGACCTCAGATGTCAGCATGGCCTCCGCCAACCCAGTGGAAAGAACTGGCTTCCAGTGCTACCGGTGCCCAGGGAGCAGCAATGGGCTTTATTTTGCCCTCTTTTTTCCTTGTTGCTTTTGATATTTTTCTATAGTGATATGAACGCCACCAAAATGCACTGGGGCTGTGCCAGCTGTTGAAACTATGGTAAATTACTATGGGTTTTCTAGAACAATTTTTTCCCTGGGACCTTAAAATCATTTACTGCAGCAAATACAGTCCTTTTACTTCTAACCATCAATATTGATTTCTTCTTTATTATTTTCAGATTTATATTTCCCCGTGTTGATTAAAATTCAGATCACGCTGTGCCTTATAATGCACCATATACAGTATTCATCTCATTTCAAAAACAGCTATTAAGATGTATCTTTCCCCACTGGCAGATCATTTGCCATATAATATAGCTGGAGGTTGAGTTTTCCTTTACTTTTTTATGCGTTAATTTGGTTCCCTTCACTTTGTCTCTTGTCCTCAACCCCTCACAGCAGCTCAGATTCGGCCTGTTTATCCCTTTACAAGGCACTGTATTTTTATTGCCTTTTATAAAAGTGTCATTATGAAAAGATGAATCTCTTTCTATTTGTGCGTTGTCTCCGTAATACAAGCCCTAAACATATTTGCTTGCTCATCCAATATTTCTTGCTATTAACTGGTGAAAGCAGTGACTTTGGGAAGGCCAATACAGATGGAGAAAAGCAGATGTTTTGAAGATAATACATCAACAAATGCACCATTTGCACAGAGCAGTTTACCAAAGGATTTCAACTTGCTCATTACAATGTCTGTGCTGACATTTGACTCTTTGAAGATGGGGGTTTCTACCCAAAGATGCAAGGCAGAGCAGAAAGCAGCAGGGAAAGATGCTTGGAGATGGGGCAGGGCTTTTGCTGCTCCAGCCGCAGGTCTCTCCCAGTGATCCCAGAGCCCCTTGGGCACGGTGGGAGCACATGGATGGACCCTGCTCGTGGTACACAGGCACCCTCCTGCTCTGTCTTAAAGAGAAGAGCACCTTATCTTGACTGCCCAAGCATGACTTTCCTCATGCATGTCCTCTCCTGACTGGTGGGGATCCCAGACTGAGGGATCCTCACTGAACCCCTGTTCTGTGCTCAACCCCTCCAAGCTAATCCTGAAAGCATCCAGGATGGGGCTGGAGATGTCTACAGGAGCTGGCAAAAACCATCCCACCACTTGTACCAGCATGGAATGGGTTGTGCTACCTGTGAGGAAGGAGAGCACCAGGGAGGAAGGCTCTTACCTTTCCCACAGGCTCTGCCTGCTCCAGCTTTCACAGCACAGACATCAGCCTCACCTTGCAGATGCCCTCACTGATACCTGCAGCATGCCAAGGAGACTATGTACAGAGCGGTCCAAGACTGCTTGGGACTCACCTGGGTCGCAGGAGACCGCAGCATCTGGCAGTGATTTTACTAAAGCCAGCTCACCGACAGCAACGATTCAGGAATTAATAGAGCCAGGCTGGCAGGATGCAGGAACATCACCCATTTAGTGTCATATTGTGCGACTTTTAATTACTGGGGGAATATGGAGTCATGTAATGATTATAAGAACAAATACTTAAAGTGTGTGGAAATTAACTGAGCCTTGGTGGTAATTAAGCTTGAAGATTAATCAGTCGTTAGCACATAACACCCTTTGCAGGCTAACCACTATGCGGGGATGAGGGATGACCAGGGATGCCAGGGCTGCAGACCCCAGCCTTCCTCTCTGCCACATCCCTGTGGGCATGGGGTGGGCAGGGACATCCCAGCTCCTGGAAAAGGGTTCCTCTAAGCCCCAGCACTGGCTGGGTCAGCCACTTTGGATTCCTTCCCTCCCTCCCAAGCCCTTTTCAGCAGGAGAGCAACACTTCCACTGCAAACTAATATTTCCCTAGCCCAGTAAATAGCTCTCCAGGAGGCTTCTATAAGTACTTCTAATTTTCTTCCCCTCTGATGACTTACAAGGGTTGCATTCAATTAACAGTGGTATTGATTTTTCTGCAGCTGACTGGCAGGCTGCTGCCTGTCATAAGGGAACCCATCACTTACCTTCCCAGTGCGGGCAGGGTGCAGGCAGCAGGGAGCCCAGGGAGGGCTGGAGAAGGGACGCAGCAACACCCAGGAGCACAGCAAGTGGATTTATGGATGCAGCCTGTGTCCCCTTACCCCAGCATCACATCCCACAAACCCCCTGGGCAGCTCTTCTAAGGAAGATTTTGGACATTTGGGTTTTCCAAGAGTTTTATCCAAAGCTTTGCAAGGGGCTGGTAGGTTACATATAGCGGCACATGTACTGTATTAAATCAGATAGCATCTATAGAGCAAGGAAGATCCTGGAGCAACTTTTGGCCACATAAAGCTGCTTGCCTGGGCGGCTGGGAGGCTTTCCAAGGCAGGTCATTAATTACATCCCCTATATTTAAACTCCTCCTTGCGCTTCCAAGGGGAAAAGCCACCCCTGCTCTCGGCTGGAGCAGTGCTGGAAAGGAATAGTGCTCATGGTTTATTCCATAAAGCCCACAGAAGCCTTTACCTCCTTCCTCTTCATCTGGTCTCTGCAAAACCATGCCCTCCTTATTGCGTCGGGGATCCAGTGTTAAGCTGGACAGTGCTTTGTGAAAACAAGGATTAATCCACTTTTGTGGAAGTGGAATTGCAAAGCCCATGCTCGCGGCTCTGCTGAGCAGCGGAGACGAAGGCGGCACCGTGCTAACCAGAGCTGCTTTAAAGAATGAAATCCCTTTGAAATCAGCACCCTTTAATTGCATTATCTCTTGCTGACAGCTTTGAGTCGGTCACTGGTGATCAAAGAGACACAGGAAAGGAGGGAAGGCGGAAACAAGCCCTCGGTGGAGTCCCATGCTCCTAATACTGAACAGCACAAGGGTGTCTCTGCTGCAACGGGGCTGACCTGGGTTCAGGAGACATCACTTGGTCCCAGTGCAGTTCATGGTACCCAATCCCCCTCCGCATAGGGGTCCCTATGTGGGGGCTACCCCCAAAGGGACAGGGACCTCAGCACCCCACTCTGCAGGGTCTCAGGCCAGGTTTTGCACCAGCTGCCGCTTGATTCCCCTAGGATGCTCCATGCAGCTCTGGAGAGCATCATCCAGCAGAGCAGCAGGTCAGCCCGGAGCCAGGCAGCAGACAGGGTGTATTGGCTCTGCACCCCTGCAGCTGTCTCGTGCACCCTACAAAGGAGGACAGGGACTGGGATGAGACAAGAATGGGCACTACAGATGAGGGAACATGAGTGACAGTAGATAGAGCCACTCAAACCCACTGAGACCCAGCACAGCTCTAACACTTCCAACGTATCTCCACCAACCACAGAGCCCAGCCAAGCCTGAAGAAGGAGGGGAACACTTGGGAAACACTTCACAAGTACTTGCAGATGCTGTCGGTGCTTCATACAGAACCTCACAGCAAAAATCCATCCATGAGAACCCACTATGCTCACCTCATCTAGAGTTGCCCTGCCCCGTGACCAAATGTGATCTTCAGGGGTTCTAGATGAGGAGATAACACAGGTCAGTTTTGATGCAGGATCGAGTGAAGGGGCTTGAATGCCCTTTAGGGGTGATGTATAAGGAACAAAAGGTGATAAACTTGTTGCCCCTGATTTTCTCTTCCTGAAAATTAAGACAACCTTCAATGCTCAAGCCCATCCCAGCACATACACAAACCCAAGGCTGTTTTGACGTGCTGGGACCATAAGCTCCTATCCTCTGAGTCTCTCCAAGTGACAGCCCTGGAGTCACCAGCCAGACGGCAGATCTCAAACACAAGATCCCATCTGCAGTGCCTGCTGCTAGCACACACAAATGTGTTCAAGTTTCTCTCTGATCTGCTGCGGCAGAGTCACCATCACCTGAAATTACTGGTTCTTTTACTATGAGAATGGCCAAGAAAATCATCAAATGCGAGTGACCACCTTTCTGTCGCTGGCTTTAACAGTCCTGCCCATTCCTCTCTGGGTTACTGCTGTCCTCCTTGCACGCTTGGGTACCATCCAGCCTCAAAACGACAAAATCCTCAGCACCAAGGTAAATTACACTCTTTCAGTGGTTGAAATGATGCTACTTAAAAGGCAAGACCATGCACTCCACGCTGCCTGTGCAGAGTTAGCTCACGTGTGCATGCAGTATGGCACAGCACAGCCTTTAATTACAGGCTCACTTACGCTATTTTCCATCATAGGCACAGAAGAGCCTCGTAAGGAAAGCCAGAGAGAGAAATGGAAGTGATGATGGAAACAGGGAGGCCCAGGAACCCCAGTGCCTGTTGAGAGCAGCCACGGCAGGAGACAGAGGCGGGAATGAGAGGTGGGAGCCGTCAGGATGCACTCTGGTGACATGGAACAGGGCAATGTGACCGCTGCATGTCACATCCCTGCCACCCACTGCTCACGCGTCAGCTGTGACTCCACCTGAGCAAAACCTACACTGACTTCAGCACTGCAAAGGCTGTCCCAAGCGCTGCCCCTCGGTCTTTTCATCTCTGCCCCTCCACATTCACAGACAGCCTGGTTTGCGTTGAAGGGACCTTAAAGCTCCTCCAGCTCCAACCCCTGCCACGGGCAGGGACACCTTCCACTA
>WYDI02030569.1:0-40438 GCA_009867235.2 Psittacus erithacus
GAAAGTCAAAAACACAGCACTGCACCAGCTACTAAGAAGGAGAAAAAATGACTGCTACTGCTGAACCCAGGACAACATCACTACTTGGTAGTGAATCACTGTCTCTCCTTCTCTTTTCCTTCAGCACTGCTTGTTTTTCATGGGTCTTCAGAGAAAAGAATCTCCAATTTATTCTAACTTATTTCTTTGTTTCTGTTTTTAAAACAAAGCCTTTCCAAGAAGCATCTTCCTAAACACTAAAATAAATATAAAATCATTTCATAAACTAAAAAAAATGAAAGCTGCTAAGAGTCTGCTTTTACTGCCTCTCCCTTGCGTGATTTTCAACTATGTAACTTCAAATAATTTGGCACGGTTTTAACTAGCATCAGTGCATTTACAGAACTGTCCTGGACTTCTAGGAACACCTACATTTTACTATGGTATGGCAGAGGCTATGGTACTGTGGAACTTTATTCATAATGTTTGAAGTCCAGAAAGGGTACTGGTGTCACTTTTGCACTTTTTACATAGAAATCTTTAAAGAAGACCTGAACTGTGTTTAAAAAAAAGAAAACCAACCCAAAAATAACAAAAAAAACCCAAACCCAAAACAAAACAACAACCAAAACCAAGAACACAAACAACCAAAAAAACCCCACTGAAACACAGCATGGGGGAGAACAGGAGAAGGGACTCAACGGCATAATGCCTGATTGACACTGACAGATTAGAGTCAAACCCATGCACTGAAATGATAAGAAACCTCCAGCAATAGGCTACCATGCTTCCTCCCTACTCCTATCAAAAACTCTCAAATCAAGACTGAGCAAGCATGACAGAACTTTCCTTAATCTGGTGTCATTTGTTAGTAAATATCCCCATGATACATGCTTTGTCCATGAGGCAAGAGGAAAGCACCAAGTTTTCTTGTACAGGATTACTGTGGCTTTTTATTATTATCTGTATTAAATAACTAAAACTAAAAATGCTTCCCTTTGCCACCTGCTGCATCATAACTCTTCCCCCACATACTCCTTCCCACTTCTTACCTTGTCATCTCTTCCTCTAGCTCTAGATTCCCTTTCACGGCTGCCTGCAGGCTTCTCGCCCTTGGATACCATGTGTGCTCTGCCTGCAGGCCCACGGGGCTGCAGTCCTGGTGATTCTTTCCTCAAAGCTTTGCTGGGACGTCTGATCTGAGGTGGAGCCCTAACAAAAAGCAACCACAATGAAAACATGCTAAAAACAGTGAAAGAAGAGCAACATTTAGAAGGAAGGATTCAAATACACCATTAATTCCCTTAGTGCATTATTACTAAAGCTGACAAGCCCCTAAGTCTTACCTCCCTACATGTGCAATGTAGTTATGGTTCTGTCTGACACCCAAAGTAAGGAAAAAATACAAAAGGAAAACAAAAGTTCCAACAGTGCAAAAAAAGACAATTCACAATGATCAGTACTCCTACCCAATCTTAAAACAGACCAACACACATGTAACAAGAAACAATTTCGTAATTCTTCAAATCATAGTTTCCTCTGACTTCAAAACAGGAGATTATGTTGGGCTATATTCACATGCACAAGCTCAACACAATCACATGACATCTGTGGTTTAAGAAAAAATAATAAAAGCTGGCTAATAGCTTTGAGAGACCCCAAAACAAAGGAGGGAGAATTTTCAGACAATCCTCCTACCTCTTACTTCTTTTCCCTGAGTGGAAATGTCAAAACGTACAAATTGCCTAGAAAGCAAAAGCAAACAAAGCCCAACTGCAACCACCTGTACTTGTGTGCATCACCCACAATGTCAAAGAGAACTCGGTAGTGGCATGAGAAAGTATCTGGTTTCTGGAGAGGTATCACAGTAATTTTGCTCTAGGGATTGGAGTTGACATACAGAACTAAAATAAACAGCCAGGAACATCACCCAACTTGAATTAGTGTCCCCTATTCAATCTTTCACTGATCCTTGTTTTGAGTAACTCAGAATTTGGTAACTCCAAAAAAAGATCCCGGAATACGGCTTACAAAGAATACACACTTAAATGCACTGTGGATACAACTGCTACATTTTGCTTTGTATACATTTTCATCAAACATAACAGCATAGAAGAGTGGCTGTTTCTCCTTATTTTTGTGTACAAGATTTCAATTTCAGCCTAAAAAAGCAAATGAACAATTGGGCCTTTGCCTCCAAGAAAGATACAATAATAAATACATCTCGCTTTTCATGTAACATTACCACAAAAATTCTAATAACCATTTCTAACACTCACAAAAGTAATTAGTATTAATATTACTTTGCACTTAACGTTCCTAGGGTATCTTCAAAAGCAAAGACATTTGATAATAATAAAGCACATAAATTTATAAATAAACTTCACCAGGTTAGTAGCAGAACATTTTTTATTTACTGAGAGCTCTCATTTTACTTTGTTCCTTTACTTATGTGAGTACACACACATTAAAATTCCTTACCACTACAAAGTTAGAAAAATGTTGGCATGATAAATGTTAATCTTGTTTTTAAATTGGATCTGTTGTTTCCAGCAACCTGTGCAAGCTCTATTAGGGTGAAAATAGGGATTTCAGAAAATATACATGCATCCATTTTAAGAAAGCTATTAGCTAACTAAAGTTACCTTAAAAGTCATTACAGAAGAGAAACACCACGCATAACACAACAAGTTTAGCAATAAAACTAACCAATGGATTAAACACAGGTTGTATTATCTGTAGATAGTGAGTGATTTCTAGCCACCATGTCCTTGAAGATACTTCAGGTTCTAAAACCTTACCAGCTCCCCAGCCATCAGTGGATTCAAATGCTTAAATAAACTGAAATGGAGTTTTCTGCCTGCACATGAGAAAGGCAAGTGTCACCAAAAGTCCCTTTACCTCTCCAGCACGCTAGTTGCAGGCACTTCGCTAGTCACTCCTACCAGAATAAAGGAGCGACTTGCTTTAGAACTTCAGCAATAAATCCAACTGTACTTTAATTACTTTTTTCCTTCCCAATTTATTACATTTATTCTTTATGACAAATGACAAAAAGGTAAATGAAATCTGATTTTCACGCTACAAGCACATTCAAGAAAGAATATGAAATTATGGCAACCCAGCTTTATTCCACCCACTCTGCTTGAGCCTCCTTACCTGTGTTCAGCTGGAACAGGAGGGGGCCAAACATCGGGATCTCTAAAAGGCTCATCTTGACAGGATACAGGGATATCTGCACGTCTGTCCATTTTAAAACTCTCTAAAGTGTTCACAATGCTTTTAACTTGTTCATATTCTTCAACTAATTCTTGTCGGACCTTAAGAAATACATGCATTATTTAAAAATTGTTACAATTCAACCTTTTCCTTTCTTAAACCACAGAAAGTACCTCAAAACATGCTACTCTCAAATGTAGGGACACCCAAGACCTTCCGTTCACAACCCCCAGACCTATCAGGCTGAAAACAGATCTTTAGCATAAAAAGTTGCATCCCTGTTGAGTTCCTCTGCCTGCTTGTCAATGTCATGACCAGGCATGACTGCTAATGCAGGGATCACTCTTCCATAACTTGTGCTAATGCTTAGATTTACATGTGCATGTTGACAAGCATGCACGCATACTTCTATTTTTTACAGGTAGTAGAGGTGCTGTTGGCAGATCTTTAACATATTTGCTACTATTATGGCATAAAATAACTTCCCTGATTACAGTCTCCAAGGTCCTAGTTATAAACCTGGCTGAATCATTAAAATATAATATCATAAAATTAACTTTGTGAGGGGCACAACACAGTCAAAGCACAAGCCAACCCGCTGGTGGATTGGAAAGATCAGAACAGAAAATGGGAACTTTAACACCCTACAGCATAAGTTCAAATAAGTAAAGAAAGCAAAATAAAAATTAGAGGAAATTATGTCTCAGAAAGAAATCAGGTTGCAGAATCGTGCAACTGAATTTTATACTTGGAAGTTTCTATTGTCACTATTCAGGGAATTAGAACTACTGCTATAATTTCAAGATTATTTACTTGATATTTGTTAGTTTCAATTTTCTTCCATGAAGCCCAGGGAAAATAAAATCTCTGTAGAAATTTGTGAAGTTTTAAGTGATATGGCTTGCTACAAGTTCAAGTTGTGTATGCTAAGGTCACCAGTTCTTAGTACATACCAGCAGCCTGTCCTGGGTTCAGCTGTATTGCACATTCTTGCTCAGAAGCATAAGCTTTCAGTTCACTAGCTTAAGATGTGCTAGGATTCACCTGAGTGCACTTGTATTGCATCTTATCAGTCTTCCACCTGCCACTCAATGATGCTTTCCATCCTGTGGGATCAACCTCCATGCTCACTTTGGTTTTCACCCACTTGAGGGTCATAACACCCAGATGTCAGTCTTCACTGAAGTGTTCGTGCACAGCTAAAACCAATTCATGCATCACTGTGCAAGCCTGGAAATCAGTATTAGCACTCGGCAGCTTGGATTACCTTAGGCCAGTGTGAATCCTGTCTGTTATGGGCTCGCAGATGGAGCTACAGAGACAACCTGAACCTTTCCATCCAGTGGAAAGGCACATGGGCTCTACAAGCCTCTCATGAAGAAACACTAGGGTGAGGATGTCCTGCAGGCTGCCACCAGGCACACTACCGAGTGAGGCTACAACTAGGATGCATTGCAAGGCTGAATCAAAAGCCAGGTTCTGAAGTCAGCTTACAAGAAAGCCACAGAAAGAAACCAGGCACCCAGCTGTGCTCATGTCATGCACACACCTGAAAACAAGCTAAGAAAAACACTGCCTAGGAATGCTGTAACCAGACTTCACTTTATGGCAAATAGAGGAAGGCAACTGAGGACAGTATCAGCAGATGTGTTGGCTGATGACCAGACTCTCTTTGCTGTACAGACCCTGAGCAAATAGAGAGGATCAGGGAAATAGAAGTCTGCAAATCCCACCTGTCTGCTCAGGTTGTAACAGCAGCAAATCAGAGAACTATTTCTAAACAGCATCACATCTTCTGACTGTTCCTAACACTGCTCACTGGTGAAAAGATGAGGCCACTAGCTCAAGATCTTTCCGTCTCCCTGTGTGTTTGGAAGTGAACCATGCTGGGCATATGCAGGGCGCTGTGCCTTGCCAGCCTGCTTTCAGAAGCATGTCTCTTCCCAGCCTGATTTTCACCTGCCCATACCATTTTTCTCTTTCATTTCCCCTCTCTGAATGGTTTCTTTCCTCACCCACCCCAATCCACATATTCAAACAGCAGCAGCAGCTCCCCACATCTGGTGGGGCAATTTCAAGACAGAAAGCGCTATCTGACATAACTGATGGGTAAGGTATATAAAAGAGTGAATGATTAAATTGACAGCAGTCAGTAACAAACACGTGTCACCTCTCTCTTGAAGCTACAGTTCTAAAATACTACCAGGTGCACCCCACAGCAATGTATTGTTCTGCTCTGAAACACTTTCCAGAAATTTTCCCATTTCAAGTACAAATTAGGAGGTTTCAGCAGCACAAAGAAATCCTTCTCTAGTTTAAAACCCTGTTTAAGAAGAAGAATATATGTGACTGTCATCAGCAAAATACCAGCAAGGACAAAGGCAAAGTAAAGGGTAAATCCCCACGGCCCCGCACAGTTCTTGCAGCACTGCATTTACTTCACCAGAAGCTCCACGTGTATCTGTACAAAAGGAGCCTTAGGAAAGGAGAGAACTTGACCATTCACAGTGCAAAGCAGCCTTCTTGCTCTTTCCAGATGAGCTCTATCTTTCCAAAGACACAGGACAGCCAGCTTAGGCAGGATTGCTCCTGCCCTGCTTGGCTCTCTTTGCTTTCTCATCACACAGTCAGCAGACACATCACCCAGCGCAGAAACTTCTAGCTGAGTTACAAGTGTGATTGATTACTGACTTGGTTCCTTCAAACTGTCTAACACACATCCCTCCTGTCCAAAAATAAATCCAGCCAAACAGCTGCTGTGAGGTACAAAGGAATGATACAGCATAAATCCTCCAGGGCACTGCTCCGCAAGAGACAGCCACTTCCAGTGCTCCAGGAATACAGACAGCATTCCTCCTATCAGCCTTCCAACACATGCAGGAAAGCTGGTGGGAAACAACTTCTTAGCACTGAGGGCTGGAGTGCCGTCATCACTCAGCTCTCTGGACCAGCAAAGAGGGTGTTATGTGAAAACTGAGGGAAAGTGAACCTTTGATGCTTTGGAAGCTGAAAACTAACTGCTGGCCATCTCTTCGCCAGACCCAAGCAGACCAAACTCTGACATTCACACCCTTACCACTTAGTCAGTACCTGACAAACCAAATAACAGAAAACCCTCAGTGTACTCAAACAGCAAGATCACAAAGGAAAATCAGCTGGTAAATTCCTAGAGGCCCTAAAGAAACCAAGTCAGATGAATCAGGTGCAGAAAAATGTTCCTTGCACCTGAGAAACAACCCAGATGTGAGCCAAGAAGGGCTGTGACTTACGGAGGTGACTGAGCAGCATCTTTGAGTGATCAGTGCTACTCTGAGGCAACCTCAGAAGGCTGCAAACAGGAAAATCACTGGTCTGGGCTCACCAAATCTCTTTGGGCCCCATCACACCCTTCCCTTCTCAGGAGGCTCCAGCTCAGCTTGTAGAGAGCCTGAAGAAAGCTTTAGGTTATTCACGTTGAAGTCATTTCAGGAGACAGCTGAGCTGAGTTAACAGCTTACCACTGCCAACTAGGAAGGTCCCACTCCTTATCACTTTTTCTACCTAACTGCATTCTGCCACTGCTCTTCTGTATGCAATTCTGGCACCACAGTACAGTAACCCAGACTAGTAAAATGGAAGAAAATTAGCCTAGAAGGGTAAAAGGAAAACACAGGACTGAATCAGAAAGCTGTACATCCTCACTACCCTGTGATCAGGTGAAGCCCTGGAAAAAGAATGTCAGGGTGCAGAGGAGGGAGAGAAGCTGCTGCAGCTGGAGGCAAGACTAGGTGAGGAAGAGTTTGGCCTCTCTGAGTGTTAACTGGATTCAGCTACTGTGTGAAATTGCCTGCTCCCAAAGTTACGCTCTCATACACAAGCCACCCTTACTAGTCACAGCACCTGCTCCACAGAAGCAGCATCGTCAGCACTGAGTGGTTTTGGAAAGCCTGATAAAAAGCCTTTCAGCCCAGGGGGTAGCCCTACAACTTTGTTTTGACATTCTAGTCCTAAGGATTTACAATAACCAAGCAGAAAACACATTAACATATGGGTATAGAACACAGTGACCAAGAGCTGAGTTCACTCATTCTTAGTGGTAGTTCCAAAACCCATTTCAGGGAGTTTCTCTGCATTTTGCAATCTGGCAACTGTAGTAGCTTTGACATGACAAGCTTTTATTTGCTATGCCAGAGTTTGTACTTCTACACAATTTCCCACAGCAATAAGCATGGATATTTGTACCTCGGTAAATACAGTGTGTGCTGAGGGGTTTTTTAATTATATCATGCTGAAACAAAAACAATCAAGTTTCTATAAAAGTGTTTACCAAACCTGAAATTACTGCCTGTAATTAGTGCTAGTTATTCAACAAGCTCCTTTTTTTACAAGTGAAAATAACAATTCCCTAAACCATTCCCAAAACGGATGCCCTGTAACCCAGCCTGATCCCATGAATCAAAGTACAGCTCCTGGAATCACAGTTGTTCATGAGTTGCCTGCAGTACATTCTCTAATTACTCATGAAGTAACCTATGGAATGTTAATAAAACAGGCATGATACAAAAGCAACACAAGCAAAGATTGACTGAAATGTATTTAAAATTAAAACAAAAGTAAAAATCATGCTTTACTCTTTAAGCAAGAGCATAGTGCACCAAATCTGCTCCAGTGACCATGGTCAGAAAGGTGCCTTGCCGGCAGCTCGCAGCACCCTCAGAATCGCTGAACTCCTGCCCCAGCTCCTGTGCTTTCACATATTGTATAACACAGAGCACACGCCTAAAACATGCAGCAGGTTTTGCTCAACAGGCACTGGCCTTATAAGCCAATACTATCTCCTGGGGGCACGCTCTGCTGTCATTCTGCAGCTGCTGAACTGTCACTGAAGCAGCTATTTTCTACAAGCCAGCTGTCTAGTAAAAAACTGCACCAGCCAAGAGACTCTCTCAGAATAAACAGGCAGAATGTCAACACAAGTGAAGTTCACAGTAGTGGTAAACCTACCTTTTACTGTTGTAAAGCAGAAAAAGAGATGAGTTGCTTCTGGTTTTGAATCTTTCCAGTCCCAGCCTGCATTTACATGGATGAATATGCCTACATGTCAGCCAAACCTCAACAAAGAAGTAACTTTTTCAAATGAGCTCACAGGCCTAAGAGTGAGGCTAAGAATGGAGCAACATTCAGCCACCCAAGAGCAAGCTGGGAACCCCCTGGGTGCAAAACAAATAACAGTCTCAAGGGCAGGTCACCCTTGACATCCCCGAGCCAAGCAAGTGATGGACAGTCAGTGACAATGAATTTTCCAGAGTCAGACGAATTCTTATGCTGTCATGCTGTTGCTTTTGTTGAACCCTCCAGGATGCATCTTTTGCCCTTTGAAGCTCTACAGGCTGTACCAGACTAACAACACAATCCCTGTCCCCCGTCGGAGTCGATTTTGAAGTTCCAGAAGCAGTACTGAATCAAGTGGAACTGAGCCACTCAGTTGCTCCCAGGGGAGATGACAGGTGCTTGTTCACATTCCTCCTCCTATCAGCACCAAGCACAAGAAACCCTTGAAATCAGGGCGCTCAGCCGCAAAGCTGAAGCTGTCTGAGTGTGCAACATGAAACACAAGCCACCAAATACTTGTACAGAATATTATTGTGTCCAGAACAACCTGAAAGAATTTGTAAGCTATGACACCCAAGCAAAGAGAGATAGATGAAGAGTGTTTGGGAGTCTGACCAAAAATCCCAACTACTTCTGTTTCACCTCTGCTCTACATTGCTCAATAAACTGCTGCGAAAATCCTTGGTAGTACATAAGGCAAAAGAATAGATCTACCCAGCATGAGGTACCTGTTCAGGATGAAGCACTCACTGTAGAGAAGTGACCAGACAGGGAGAACAATGATTCACATAGCAGGTATGAGTTGGTCAGCCTCAGAGCCATGGTTGTAACTATTCTTCAAGATCTTAGAAAAGTAGACTGGTTTGCATTGGAAGGGACCCCAAAGACCATCTAGCTCCTGCTCTTTCCATGGGCAGGGACACCTTGCACTAGACCAGGTTGCTCAAAGCCCCATTCAACTTAGCCTTGAACACTGCCAGGGACAGGGCAGCCACAGTTTCTCTAGGCAACCTGTGCCAGTGCCTCACCATCCTCATATTAATGAATTTCTTCCTAATGTCTAATCTAAATCTGCCTTCTTTCAGTTTAAAGCCATTCCCCATTGTCCTATCACTACATATCCTTGTAAAACAATGAGATGCTACTCATATGAACATTCCTATTTTTGAGGGAACATGTATACAAACACCTGAAACTGAGTTCACTGCCTCAGAAGTACCAGTAGGACAAGCACACTGTTTGTGCACTGCACACAAATGTACAGAAAGGAAGGACCTCCGTCATACTGCCAGATCCCCTCAGCATCAGTGTCCCAGGAATCCTTCAGGAGGTTCAAGATTGTGAAAGTGCATGCAGACAATACATCCAGGGAATAAATGCATTAAGTAACAACCTTCTCCTTCAAGCACTTACCAACGTGGACATTCACACTGTGGATCGTTCCCAGCAATAAAAGCTCTACCTACCCAGTGTCTGCTAGAGATTGCAAAACTCCACCTCCAGAAGGTACCAGCAGTATTATCCCCATCAGATTCCTCAGAGGATGGAGAAATCTAAGAACCTAAAGAACAGGCTAGCTCCATACACCACAGGAGACTGAAATTCATGTAGAAATCAACTGCTTTCTCCCCTTTTACTATGACCTAAGGATTGCTTTGCTTCTTGTATCACTTGCAAGAAGCATATAGGCGTATGAATGTTGCTTCTGCACATTACTAGTACTAAGACGGTAAAACCTGAATTTTGCTAAACTTATGTGTATGGCATAACTCTTTCATGAGAATGATCTAAAAAGAAAAAAATCTACATACTATTATAATATTATGAACGAGTGTTTCTTGTGATCCAGCCTCTGGTTTAATTCTTTTCAGAGCAGGCTGTCTGTCAGACAGCTACTGAATGTGATTGACAGTTTGGATGCAGCCACTGTTGGAGCTGGAAAACAGTGCTAACATCCAGATCATCAGACTCCCTCTCAGTCTGTCTCAAGGAGTGAGAAAGAACAATGATTTATCAAGAGTGGGTAAGAATGCAAGTCTACTTCTACAGGTCTCACTAACCTATTCAGGTGCAGATATGGAAAGGCTAATGATTCCAGGGCTGCATCATTTGCTCGCAGGGCTATATCATTTTGTTCCCAGTGCTATAGCTAGTTCTATAAATGAATGAGAAGACAAACAGCCTGGGGATGAAGCCCTCCTGTTTTTTACACCATCCTGCTTACTTTTTGGTGTTTGTCCCCGAGCCAAAACTGGCACCAGTAACAGCAAAGAACTACTGTGACAGAGCTCATCTGCCACCACTGTGTTGGGAAGTTTCAGAATTAACACGAGAGCACAGTGTGACAGACGCTGCCCCACCTGCTGCTGATCTTTCTGGGGACAGTTCTCCAAAGCATTTATGGGACACAGTCAGGGACCATTCTGTTTTCACCCAAAATGGATAATTTCTGAGAAGGTGCCAACTTCAGATCCCCTGCTAAGGAGCCAGCTGCCTTCTCCAAGGAATAATCCTGGAAACTATGTTACTGGTCCTTTTTCACTTGAGACTTGTCTCCAATGCACAACACTCATCCCGTGTTGCACAGGCTTCTCTGAAGCTGTTTAAACAACACACAACCTTCACAAGGTAAGAGCTGTTAAAAGTTTAATGGAAGAATCAATATAATCAAAGGAAACAGTAAATACTGTAAGTGAAGACAATGCAGTGATGCAGCTGCAGAACAAGGAAAGCCTCACTCTCTACCTTCATGTCAGCTAGAAGTTTGTCAGAAACTAAGGACTAAGACCTCTACAGTTATGTGATAAACCTATGAATAATACTGTCATTATAAAATGATTGCTAACAGTGTTGGAGCTATTAGTACACAAATACTTGACGTTAGTGTCAGATATTTCAAGCACAAAACCATAACCAAAGCACTTTCTGCAATGAAAAGGAAAAATACACTTCTAAGTGACATTGTTTAAACATGGTATTTAGAAAAGCTCTTCCTAAAATCATCTCTTCAGCTACTTACTGCAAAATTACTTTTTATAGGAGCTATGTTCTTTCAAAACATTATATTTATGCAACATGAATTCTTTATTCTGGGATACACTTTTATATGCATATCCTCCTTTTTTTTTTTTTGGATGGAACACATTTTGTGCAATGAAAAATGGGACCACAAAATGTGCGGAAGATTTAAACACTGATAGTGCTAAATGAGCGTTATTGTATTTCACCTACAGAACACTTCCTTGATTTCAACAGTATTCTGCTAATCAGGGAGATGCACGTGTGCAAGACTCAGGCGAAGAGTATTACTTGGAGTTTTAGAAATCTGATTCAAATTTGCACATTGTAGTGTTATAGTTAACTGCTACTCAGCCAGCCATTTTTGTGATGCTAACCCATTCATTCATGCCTTAGTTTACTGGACATTGGGTGGTCAAAAGATATAACAGCAAAAGGAAGACCTCAGCAAAACAGTCTTTCCAAAGTATGCAATCACACACAGACTAGAGATCAGATAGACATCCTGAGAGAAAACAACCAAAAACCAGATTCAATCAGAACAAAATAATTCCTTTTGAACACACCACAAAAATTATTTTCCCATAAATACCAACAAAATGTTGTAAAAGAAATGTTTCAAACTTAACTGAAAGATAGGTCCTCTACATCTTAAAAGGTTTGGGAAGCATAGTGTGTTTTTCAAATATCAACTGACAGAATAAAGGCAACCGTATATCTCACCCTACCTGCTGCCATTTGCCCTTAATTGCTGGATCCCTGATCAACTGGCAATGTCTCTGGATTTGCTGGATGACACCCTGATAATATACCATAGAAGAGTCATAATTCCCAAGGAGTGCATATTCTCTTCCTTTTTTGGCATTATCGCAAATCTCTGCTAAATTCATCTTCACTCAGAAATCTAAAAGAGAACACAATAATCAGAAAAAAATGAACGGTGCATGCCATAGAGTAACTCAGACTGTGACACTTTAGTTTTTTCTCTTATAGCTGAACTGTGCCTTTCCACCCCGTTCCCATCCAGTCCCCCTCTTTTTCAAACATTTAGCTCTGCAGTATCTCATTACTAGCCTAAGGTTTCAGATCATGAATCATAACTCTTTTGTAGTGATAAAAAACACAACTTCTTTGCAAGCCTTTGGCCTCATTCCTGTTGAATTAGTACAAGAAAATTAAATGCCCTGTCCACACGGAACCAAACAAGCCAAACTTGAATTTGTAGATCACCACAATATATTAGCAGCCATCAACCCATGAATCACAAATCACACGAGGCATTAAACTGCTATTTATACTGTTGTACTACATACATGCCTAAATGTGCCAACCAGCATCAGGGAAATCTGCACTTAGCACTTTCAAGAGCCCACACCATAATGAGATTACAACATGGTTGAGTGACTGTTCTACTATAGACAAAGTTGAGAGCCTCATTCTGTTTAATATTCTTTCAAAGTACTCCAGCATTCACATGCTGACTTGTGTTTTTTCATTAAATTTAACATGTCACTTTGGGATTTATGGCAGAGTTAGCAATCCAAATTTAAGATTCTTTAAAACAGTGATTCCCAAAGTGCAACCTTCCCCTAGTCCTCAAAACAATTTAAGATTTACAGATTTTACTAACATTTTTATACAACTAGTAAATCACAGCATGACTTTAAGGCAAACCTGTACTTTTTCCAGTAACTATTCAAGAAAGCAATTTTAAACCACATACTGAAAACTAAGCTACGTTACAATCACAGAATGGTTTGGGTTGGACCCCCCTGCCATGGACAGGGACACCTCATACTAGACCATGTCACCCAAGGCCCTGTCCAATCTCACCTAGGCTTGCATTTAAGATTCCAAGATCGAAGCAGTGCCTGCTCTGTTATCTGAATCCCGCATGACCCAAAGTCTAGGTCCTTACCACACAAAAAGAGCATCAGTTCCTTTCCCTTGCCCTCTGACTCAGGACATGTGTGGTCCCTGACATTCACCCAGATATAAACCTGTGGGAATCAAAAATATAAAATTATCATTCATAGCTACACAATGCAGAGAGTTGCACTGACCAAGGGGGAGAAGGTGGCGGGTGGTCCACTAGCTGCACCAAGGCTTTGGCAAGACCAAAGTATTTGAGAAGAAACAGGGAAGGAGGGGTATAGCCAGATGGGAAGACAGCAGTGCATGAGGCCTGGTGCAGCACATAGTTTAGGCTGCACAGCTGAAGACAACCTGTGATATGGGGGGTGTGTACTGTAGGAGCAGGTAGTATCAGAGAGAAGCCAGAACACGGAGAAAAAACCTTTTACATCCTACCAGATTATAAAAATGTTAGTAATTTTTATAGAACAGAAAAGACAAGATCAAGAAAGCATTAAGGAGGATGTATCTTATGCCTTTGTATTCCCTCGTGCTTAGCAAAATTCAGACCTCTGACAAGAAGTTAAACCAACATCCACATGACCTTCATTTTGCCTGTCCTGAACACTGCCTATCACAACACACGCTCTGCCTCCCAACAGTGCCAAAACTAATGGTCCTTACTGCTGCCTGCAGCTGCATACCAGGTCTGCTCCAGCACCTCTTCACTCCTGCTCCCTGTAACTAAGCCCTCACTTGTACCTACTGGCCACACAGCTTCCACGTGGCTGAAGAATTTGATGGCAAGAACACACTGCTGCCCACAGCTCGTAAGCCACTGAGCACAGCAAGACGCATTGGGGCTTACTTGTCCTCAGGCTGTGACACACACATTTCAGCTTGCAGATCGTTCCGACATCTACTATAAACTTCTGGGCAGGAGCAGAACTCAGGTAGAAAGGGTGATGACTCTATATTGTTTTCTCTTGGTGCTGAGGAAAGGCAAGATACATCACTGGAGAGCTCTAGCTTTGTGGCAAGTAAGACCATTTAATTTCAAAATGCAGAGATGATAACTGATAGGAAAAAGTGCTGTCACTTGCATTTTACTGGAAATGGCAAAAAAGATAGGAACTGAGTATAGGTTACAACCCATTCAGATCTGATAAATCAACTTATAAAAGAACAAGGCACCACCTGGGGCAGAAACCATGGCCCCATTTTCAAATACATCCAGGTTAGGATCTGCTGCACAACTGGCTTGTCTCCATAAGGAAAATGGTTCTCAAATCTCTGCCAGTTTTCCCCACATGTAGCAAAAAACAACAGAGTAAATAAAATATTTCTAAGGAAATGCTGCATTCAATTCCCAGAAATCCATTAAACATGTACGTACTGTAGCAATCTATTGTATCTGTTTATTAAAGCTAGCTCACACCCTGCAGGCATGTGTTTAACTCCCCTTTGCCTTAAGAGGGCTGACACTCATAACCAGCTCCCCTTAAGCCCAGAAGAGTGCCTTGCTCACCAGAGGACACAACCTCCTGTCTCCAGCTCAGCCTGTGGACAGGAAGTGAGGCATAGCATCCACACAAGCACACACTCACTTGAGAAGAATGGTTAGCTCAGGAAGCTGGGAAGCGGGAAGTAGAAAAATTTACATGGTCTTAAAACTGGTGGGGGAAACCAAATGAGAATCTCCCATGCCCTCCAGCAACTAAGAGTCTGGGGGCTTCTGGCCTCATACTGGTGACACTGAAGCTTAAGCAAGTGCTTGATGCCCACTGCATCACATTGGAGAGCTTCTAAACACCAACAGGCACTGAAACTTGGAGCATAGAGGGATGTTCATGCATGCACATGTATGAACCTACTGAACAGTTGGTGCCTTCAGAGCTAGGCTGACAAAAGCTTCTGGATCTTTCTCTTAGATTCAGGCACTTCAATTTTTACTTATCACCTATGATAACAGAGGATGGATATAATATCACCCATATACCTGAGACATATTTGAAACAGCAACTGTAGACCTCAGTCCTGAATCAGCGCTCCCCTGGAACCCCAGGCAGCTCTTTTTGAGGTTCTACTGCAAAAAGACTGGCTGTTTGAAACTAAGGGCTAAAAATGGTTTAAACAAACTACAAACCTCTTACACACAGAAGTGATGGTAACGTTAGTTTAGAACAGCCAAAGCAAGTCAAAACAAGTATGTCCATAATTAAGGAAAGATTATTTTTAGGAAGGAATTCCTTCCTCTATTGTTTTCTGGACAACACACTCTTCAGCATTGGGGATGGGGAAGAAAAGGTAGCTTGCAGTAGGCGGGGGCTTTTTCACGTTATGTACTTATTTTTTTATTATCTGTTCAACATTATGTTATAGAGTTCTTACAACATTGCAAAAGTCCAAGGAACCAGAAATACAGAAGTCATACACAGTGCTTTTGTTGTTTGTTCTTTTGTTGTTGGGGGTTTTGTTTAAATATTTGTTTTTCCTATCATATCACAGCCACAGCTTTTAAGTAAATACACATCCAGGGACAACTCTTATCAGGTACATTTAGAATACCTTACACATTACTTGCGACACCAGCTTTTCGTTCTATCATTGTGGGGTTCTTTCCTGCACTAGACCATAACAGCTCCACAGCACATCAAGAGATCCTTGGAGATTCTTTAGTTCACGGATCATTGACAAGAAGAGACATTACAGACATTCATGTCAGCATAGCTGCCACACATAGTGTCTTAAGCCCACTTGTTAAAACCCTGCAGCAGCTAGGCTAAAAGGTCACAGGGGATATTAATCTCTATTCTTTGGAGGACAAGCTGAGCTAATCCCTATCTGGGCTCAGAAAAGAATTTTTCTCCCAGAACTAAAGCAACACACAGCTGAGCAAGATCCAAAACAGTCTCTATTTTAACATTCAAGCATCATACACACACAAACATATCCATAGGCAGGTACAGTGACTACGTGAATGGTGGGTAAAGGGGGATAGCTTGTTTAGCACAGTATTCCAAACTTGTGTGCAATACCAGAGGGAATGCAGGACAACTGCTCCCTTCAGCCCATCTCCCCCTTAACCTCACACCACAGTGCTACTGGAGGCAATAAATGCTCACCCCTGTAGCTGGGGTCTGTAGCAGGGGCCTTCCTATTGCTTGACATTGAACGTTCAGCTCTGCAAGCGCCAAAATGAAAGGCATCTCTACTATCTTTACTTGTCTCCTTTATGCCTATGTGTTTTGACACTATCACACAATTGCATCCCATTTTCTCCACAGGCACCAAACTCATGCACTGGATGGATGACGCTCATTAAATAAGCAGTTAACTCATTTTTGCTTCACTCTCACTGCTCCAATAGCCTTTTTCAGAACTAGTCTCTTCTCCAGATTAGTTGTTAACCCCTCATTGTAGGGCTATAACATACCTGTTTTTTTCTGGATGTGTGCCTTTCTCTGACCAAAATTTTACCCAGGCAGACCAAAGAGATTGCTGGGCATATGGGCTCAGCTGGGCTCCACAGCTCCCAGAGACTGCTGGGCATATGGTCTCATGTCATAGCAGCTGTGCAGCATTGCTGACTGGACAGCTGAACATCTGGAAAGGCCTGGACATACACAGATGAAGACTGGTTACTAAATCTGTTTCTCATTTTCTGTACGTCAGCTACACAGCACGATGTCAGGCATCCCAAAATGCAGTGTAAGAGACCCAACTAACGTCACAAGACAGAGCCACACTGTTAGGCACCATCTTCTGAAATCCAGTGCTGAGGTACCTCAGTTTAAGGCCATGCTGGTTTTGTAAGCCAGCTACGACCAGTTCTGAACAGCTTCCTCTCCCTCAATTATGTTTTCACTTAAAATAGTACATCAATCCTATTTCCCATTGTCTCTTCAAAGTTAAAACTTGCTAAAATGAAAACATATAACGGTATGACAATACCTTACCTGGGAAAGCATAAACTGCAACACCAACTGGAACATTATCAGACAAAGAAAAAAACCATTTCTTCCCTGCAGGACTTGTGATTCCTACTAGAAGCCTAGAGAAGTCTTATTTCTGACTGAAATATAGACTATTTCTTTTTCACATGCTTGATGTATTTTGTTTGATTTTTAAGAATAAGTTATTCAAAACCACAATTATTAAGAAAAAAAGAAAAAAAGTCTTGCCTGCTCTATTGGAAAGATTATCCCTTCTATTTCGGATTTGGGGGCAGAACAACTGGTCTTCAATCCTGATAATTAACTGTCCCTGCTCCGAAGCAATCGCTGATGCTGCAGACAATTATCAGGCATTACATTCGCGTGATAAAAACAACATTTTAACTGATCACTGTCAGATAAAATACAAACAAACAAAATGCCTGCCAAGTTCCACAGCCAAATCTATCTTTCCTGGTTAACCTGGCTTTGTTTTAACTTGCAGCTGTGGTCCCACAGACTGGTGTGGAAGCTAACAATCATTACCTCACAGGATCGCAACTCCTGTTAAATTTATATATATATGTATATAAATAACGTGGCTCAGTTCCAGCAGATTTGGATTTAAACTACATTTGAATGGCTTCTTGAATCAAAGACAAGAAGTGTGCTATGCCAGTGCCCTTTTCTTTTTTTCTTTCTGCTGTATGCATCAGAACGGCTAAAGCCACAGGAGCAGCACTGGGGTTTGCAGCAAGTAATGTCATTGGAGTGTTCAATCCCCGCTCAACATGTCACTTCAAAGCAGCACACACCCCAGATAAAACATATACACACACCGTGTTCCAGGAAATCCAGCACCAAGGGATCTTTCAATTCAGCTAACTGCTCACTTTTAACTGATTTTTGGCTTCTTTGCACTGAAATTCTGTTTGAATTAGCAGACATGGAGTTAATGGGGAAACGTGTGTGGAAATGGGAAGGAGAATAAGCATGCACACAGGCCTCAAACTATTTTTGTGTGGAATCTTCTGAGAGCTAACCTGAAGCAGAGAGTTGACTGTTATTTTAAATGCAAGCGAAAAGAAAAGAATCTTCAAATGAAGACATTCACTGCAAGTCAAAAATAAACACAAATACATGAGGAACTACTAAACAGTTGGTCAGTGTTTTAATTAGAGATAATGTATTATTGCATCAAACAGAAAGCACCCAGGAGAATGAAACCGCCATTTGCAAAGCCTTTGAACTACAATTTTCTGAAGAACTAGAAAGAGGAGAATCAGAGATGGTTGTGCTGTCCCTAAAACTGACTGCAATTTTATCCTTCTCCAGAGCACCTTGTGTACCAGCTTCAGGCATATCCGTATGGTCACATCACCCATTATTCAGGGTAATGAGGCATCCATCAGCTAGGCTGGGTAACAAAACAGCTAACACTAACACTGTGGGGGCACTCTAGGGAGCACAACTGCATGCACACAGTTCAGGCAGCAACGGGCTTGCTAGCTCCTTCTCCACCTTAGCCCTGCTGGACCCAGGCTGGTTCCACACATCTCTCTTCTCTCCAGCACATTCTCAAGACTCCTGGCATCAGTACCACCCCAAAGGCAAACCAGCATTCTGGTGGTACCAGCTCTGAGGTGACCAACCCCTCCTCATCTGACAGGATGCAGGAATAGCTGAAGGATTCTGCAGGACCCATACAGAGCTCAACAAAGTGGAAGTCGGCCCAAATCAATAATCCCCCTGGCCACTTTGAGGAGCCACTTGCTTCTCTGCACATCACATGTGTAAGCACTTCTAGTAGAGCAAACATGCCACCAAAGACTCCTAAGATGGGTCTGTGCAGAGCCAGCTTGAGTTCGAAGTGTTTATTAGGTCAGGCTCTGTGCCAAGAAAGGCAGTTAAACTGCTTCTGCACCTGGACCTGGATATAGCATATCCATGTTCCCATAGTGCTGCAGCTCATGAGCCCTGCCAGAACATAGGCAGCTCCACAAAGATTCAGTTCTGGTGCTGCTACATTCCTAGAGCAGCCAATCTGCAACCCAGATAAACTTTCCATGAATAATTGCAGGTTTAACGGACTCACACATGTGTTTATAACCCTGACTCATAAGGTCAGAATTTAGGCCTGAATACTTTTCCATCTTCTGAATTCCCCTCTGAATTCCAATGAATTGGCACTTTAGGGCTATGAATGTGTATTTTTTAACTAGAATTTTGCTTTTTAAAATTGTTCTGAAGTATATATTGTTTAAAATATATGCTTACATGCATATTGCTGTTAGTGCTACAGACATCAAGTCTTCATATTTCTCAGATAATCCCCAGAAGAATTAGTGTTGTTGGTTTTTGGTTGGGGTTTTTTTTGCAATTATTTACACAGAAAATCAGAAAAAGACTACTATTGTTTCCTTGACTTCCATTTACTTTTCTGTCTTGAGATTGTGATTAGCTCAGGAGAGGATCCACTTCTCTCTGTTGCCTGCTCAAAAGCCCATGTCTCCAAGACCAAAGCACCCTGGAAGCATGCTGCAGCAGAGACATTCACTTCCACAGTCTGGCAAGGACCAGAAGCTGCAAGAAGCCTAAGCCTGCCCTAGTATGTATCTGACATGGGGTTAGAAACGTTCAATTGCAATAAAAATCAACATCCACTGCAAAGAAATCCATCTCTGTGACATCTGAAATTGTATTAGGAATAGCCATTCAGTATTCATATGCAAGGGCGTATTAATGCACTGATGCTTTTAAGATACAGACCTTCAGGAATGAAAAATAACTGCCTCTAATGAACCAGTCACAAACGTGTATTTTATATATGATATGGGAAAGAAACTGTGATTTCATTCCCCCCTCGTGCCTGTTGGAGAATACAAGATAAAGGATAACACTAGAACTGTCATCAGAGTAATCGGAACGGGAAGAGAGACAAATGCAAACACTGTCATCACGGCAGAAATGTGGGCACAATAGAAATGAAGCAGAATTATTTTAAGAAGTAACACTGTGTCACATCATGTAAAGATGATCTAGCACAGCAATCTCAACAGAGCCGAAGTGTGGCAGGACAACTATAAAATGAACTGGTTGAGGAAACTTTCCAGGGCCACTATCTCCTGGCTTTCTTCGGCCGTTGCTTCCACCCTACCCACTCCCCCAGCCTCCAGCCTACCCGGCCCTCTGCACAGCCCTCCCCTCGCATCTGCTCTGCCACTCCTCCTCCAGCAGATCTCTCCCCTTTCATCCGTTCACCCAAGTTACTACGTGCCCCTCGTACTCTTCCCTCAACCTCCAGCAGTCCCCACTTGCTGACACAAACCACCCAATGCACCCTCCCCTCAGCGCACCTCCCGACTGCGCCTACCCGCCCGCTTTCCTCCCGTCCACCTCTGCATTCCCTCATCCTCCTAAAAACTGATGCTATAGCATCACTAGCATCACACCTCCCCCTCTGCAACCGTCCACCCCCCGGCACACCCCTCCCTCCTGCCCGCGTCCCGGAGCCCGGCCTGCCGCACCCCGTTCCCTGGGTGGCACAGCCCGCCCTCTCCGGCCGTCCCCCCGCATCCCGCTCCCCCAGGCACCGTGCTCCCTTTCCACACTGCCCTTCCCGTCAGCACTGAGAGGGCACCCATGACCCCCGGGACCATCATCCCGTCTCTTAGGAGCAGCGGCTCCTAAGAGACAAGTCATCTCAGCACCCAGCACCCTCGCTCAGACCAAGCCCCCTCCTCACCACAGCCTCCTCCGCGGGGGCACACTGCAACACCCATCTCCCCACCCCGCCCCGCCGGCCGAGCGCGCTGGGGTTTGTAGTTTCCACCCGCCACTTCGCCCCTCAGGCCCCAGCCCTGGCAGGAGGGCGCGGACTACACTTCCCAGCAGGCTCCGCGGCAGGGAGCCGCTGCCCTCTGCCAGCCTCTCCCTCTGCTACCCCCCCCCATTCTTCCCCCCGCCGCCTCTCTCAGCGCGGCGGGATGGGAGGGTGGCTGTTGGGCCGGGGTCCGAGCTGCGCCCGCCCCGGGTCGTGCCTTGAGGGGCCGCCTTGTAGCCGGGCCCTGCCGTTACCTGAGAGAGCCGGGGTGCGTGTCCGCGGACGGGAGCGGCGCGGGGAGGGGGCGCAGCGCTTCTGCTCTGTCAGACCGCGGAGGGGGGAAAGAGGCACCGGGGAGAGGGGGGACGAGGACGGGCGGGGAAGGCGGCGGCGACCGGTGGTTGCCATGGCGGCGGCGGGGCGCGGGGAGGGGACGGCATCCCGCTACCGCTACCCCGCCCCTGTTGCAGGCCGCCAGGCCCGCAGGCGGTGCTGGTCCCGTTCCGGCCGCCGCCGCGTCCTCGGCCGTGCTCTGGCAGGGGGAAGGGTGAGGCTTTCCCGGAGGGCCAGAAACAAAGGAGCATCCCGCCGCGCCCCGCTCGGGCAGCGTTTGGCAGTTCTTGGACGATCCATGTGTGAACCGCCCCGGCTGAGGCCCGCAGAGAGCCTCCATCCCCGCTCGCTGCGGCAGCAGGGCAGCTGAAGCGGCGCTTCAGGAGAGAGGGGAGTGCCGGTGCCACAGCAGAACGGCACCGGGTCTGGGTGTGCATCTGATCCGGTGCTCTATGTGCTCGGCTTCGTCCGTAAGCAGGGGATGAACACGCTTCCTCAGCATACAAACCTCGTCTGTTCCCGCTTCGGCTGAGGGAGTGGCTAGGGAAGGTGAAACGTGCGTTTGTCCTGCAAGGGTACGCAGAGGGGAACCATGCACTATCTTTGCCTAACGGGTTTCATTGCTTTTATAAAAAGGTAAAGGAATAGGTTTGGGGATGTGCTTGTCCCTTCGAGCAGTGATAGCTGGTGATCACAGGCAGCCTCACAGGGCGGCACCACCCGCTCTGTGGCCTCTGCTGAGGGTGAATGTAATGTAGCATTTCTGAAGCGTGCATCTCAGTTAATAGGAACAGCCTGGTCTCCTGCGAGCAGAGCTGTGCGGTTATAAACCTCCCTGAGAATGTCGTTTCACAGCTAATGCAAGCCAACCTCTGTATTGCCACCAAAAGGGGCAGCCCTGCCTTCCTCTCTGATCATGGCTATGCTTTCGAGTTGCTGTTTACAATGCTGTAACTCTTATGTTGCCATATGGCAAGGCAAGCCTGAGATCTGATCCGGTGGAAAGCCAGTCATGCCTCTCCAGAAAATTACCAGAGTTTAACTGGATCACGTTCCTGAACTAGCTGACCCTGCAGAGCTGCTGCAGGCACAAAGGCAGAGGAGGTGCAGAGGCAGGAGCAGCCCATTGAGATCATTCGAGCTGTGTTAGTGCATGCAGCAGCTCCACTGCAGTGAGTGCTTGTTGGTGGAACTGCCTTGTGACAGCTCTCAGTGGCCCACAGATAATGACCTTGTGATTGCTCCTGTCAATGACACGAGATTTCTCCAGAAAACATCAATTGTAGTTACCTTAATGTAACAGCGTGAGGTTGTGTCTCACAGTAAGGTTCTTGGAAATGTTAACTGACTCAAGTGAAAGAGCAACGACTGAAACTAAAAGCTCAGTATGCCTCTTAAACAATACAGCATGTGTAAATGTGTCACTCATGTATGTACAGATCTTGCTTCCCTCAAAATCATGTGGAGATTCTTATGCCTTTGTGAGTATTTTAGAACTGGAGCCAAAATCTTGATGAATTCATAACAGCTGTGACTCTGGCTTCTCTGTTTCCAGATTTCTTCGAATTTGCCTGCCTGTGACATCAATTCTTGCAGGTTTCTCACATACCCAAAAGCACAGACGCAGTGCAGACCTTTCAGAGCTCAATACTTCTTGGGGAGAGCACATGATAAGCAGCCTGTTCCCATCACTGCCATAATATCCCTTCCTACAAGACTATATATCTCTTATCACATTAGGCAGCACATTAACTGCTTTGTCTGAGGATTGTATCTCCCAGATAGGAAGCTGTGACACAAAGAAGGTTGGTTTAGTCTTAATCCCTGTTTGGTTAGGGATTTTTCCCCATCCCTTTTCTTAAAAATGCTTGATTCAAGCAGGGCTGCTTCCTGGTGGTGGAGAGTACCCATACTACCACTGACCTCCCTTGAAAAGTAGTTGCTGAACACCAGAGCAATACTAAGGTTGGACCTCTTAGAGGTAAATTGAGGTAGCATTGATCTACACAGTTTGCCAAGATCTGCAAAGTGACTGGGTGTGCAGGAAGAGAACCACATCTCCAGGTTCCTAGCCCTGACACTAGGATCCGGATAACTGAAGGGAGGAGATTTCCAAAGGTCTAGACCAGACAGACAATCAGAAGTTCATAAATTTTTAATATGCAAAAGAATGGTAGATGTGTGACATTTCATAGCCTTTCTTGTTGCCACAAACTCCAGCAAATCTGGCTAGAGTTGTGCAAAAAATACTGCATCCCTCACCATCTTTTCTTCCTCCTTACTGAAGGTTTCTGCCTCCACAACAGTCCCTGGATTGGAAGACACTAATGTTTCTAATCTATTTTAATGCATTACAGTAATCTTTATCAGCAGTCTAAGCTAATTTGTGTTGAAGCATCTGGGACTAGTGCATGTGTTTTGTTCACCAACTTTGCTGCGAGGCAGTAATCTCAGGCAAAGAGAAGTTAAGAAATTGCTGGGAGGAGGTGTGACACCTTAAGCCACTGAAACTTGTTCTACTGTGAGTATATTCTCACAACTTGCATCTTTTTATTTTTTGATAGAGGCTATAAACCTAGCAGTTCTGGCTAAGACATGATGGTGGTGGGTGTCAGCGGCTGTAGTTAGGCAGGCTCCAGCTGTGTTGGTGGAGGAAAGCATTACTCACAGCCAAACTCCAGTGACTTATGCCCCTTTCCAGCAGTCTGCAGATCTGCCAGCAGAGCTGATTGTGTGCCCTCTCTCTGATTTATTCCAGTCAGTTCAATCAGAAGCTGATATAAATTAATGTAACTCTTCTGCCATGAACATTTGATTTGGTCCAAAAGTGTCTCTTCATCTAAAGTAATAGCAGGCACTGTCAGATAAGTTTAAAGCTATCCACTCTTAGGGTCTGTGTCAGATTAATAAAACTGGTTCTGAATTGATTTGGTTATCATTACGTAAATTCTATAGGCTGTGTCTAACTCAAATGGCTGGCACAGGCTTTTAGCAGAGCTTCATTTGTAACCTCCTCCCACACACAAAGTTCTGTAGGAGAAGGTTGAAAACATACAAGATGTCTGTGAGTTATGAACTGCCCTTTTCTTTTGTCTTCCCTTCCCCTTGCAATTTTATTTATCTAGACTACAGGAATTATCGTGCCTTCATGATAATCTTTAATGTTCATGTGCCAACCTAACTCTACCAAAGGTCTTACAGGCTAGGTTCAGAAATGTAACAATGGAAGGTGAAAAACAATAGGGAAGCAATAGGGAAAAGAAGTTGCGCGTTACATATTCATGAACATTAACCTTCCAAGGGAAGTTACGCACAGCTCAGTAAAGGCATCAGTAGACACACGCTGTTAATTTTTGTGCACATACATTGTTCTTCTGCATAGGTATTTTTATGGTATGATATGTATCAATATGACACATCCACCAACTTCTCTCCTAGGAAAGAATCTCAGAGTCTGAACCTTGAGAAACTGTGATGGAATGGCAACACAGGAGGATTTAGTCAACATCTTTCACACAAGGTACATTTCAAATTGCTGTGAATTGTTCAAGGGAAAGTGACTGATACTCAAGTGAGATTTCAGTTAAGCCAGAAAGTGAAAGTAGACATGGACACAGGTGTTTGTATTTATCCGGTCAAATGTAGACATCTGTCTTGTAGACCCTTGCCTCTGAGTTAACTTTCCTCTATATTTTTTCATGGTAGAGAGAGACAGGTACTTTGGGGATGCAATTCCCACTTTGACCAAGGTTGACTGTGCTGTGAATGTGTTTTAATTTTTTCCGAGCTTATAGCAGATCTAACTGATAAGCATAAATGTAAGAGTTGGCACTACAGATGCGTAAAGGTAGGTGAGAGGAGTCCCAGCTAATGTGTTCGTTGCGTTGCTAGAGCCAGAGAGAAAACTGTCATGACAGTTATGACTAGGTTGATTAAAATAATGATGAACAAGCCGGTGCTGGATTAATTTAAAATACAGGTAGAAGGCAGATCTTTGAGTAAGCCCATGGTAGGTTGAAAAAAAAAGCAGTTCTTCTGCTTTGAGTCTGCGGACACAGATTAGAAGCATTAACGGGAACTATGATATTGTGTTTCTTCTCTGTTTATACGTAACATGCAGAAGCATATTGCGTATGTTGGGGCATTACTCTTTGGAAAAGGAATAAGAAAGTAGCTTATAGCGGTCAAAACAGAGAGAGAGGAAGACTTAGACAGAAACCTCGGGGAAAGTGGTCAGGCCTAGGGAGCTGTGTGTCAGCAAATGGTAAGTGAAAATGGAACAAGGAAAGAAAAGTTTATTCACATCATCTCAGTCCTGTGGCATACCACTAGATAGTATCAAGTGGCAAAGTTCCCTTTATCTGCCTGCTAGGGTTGACAGCTGAGAGGAAATTTCCTGTAATGCACTATTAAGCATGACAAGAACATTTTGCAATATAACTTTTTCATTCATGTAAATTTTAGGCTGGTTTGCCAAAGATTTGACACTTACACAGTTGCACACTGTCTGTCTCACTGCAGTAATTTTGAACTTCATTGGCCAATTTCAACTACGTTTGCAAAAGAGTGGAGGTCTTAACGGTAACTGAATTCCTTTTACTTTTGTAGGAAGTAGCATTGTAGAAAAGATGGACTCAGCTGGTGCCCCTGCCAAGCACAAAGATACGCAGAACTTAGCTGGTAAAGATTTCATCTGGCAACAAGCTGCCCAGGCTGGGCATGACTGGCAGTTCCACACTTGGTGCTATGCACAGTTGCAATACCATGTCTGACCTGTAGGCAGCTGTTTTATTGAAGTGATGAAGGTTAACTGGAAATGGATACAAAACCATAGGATACTGCACTTTAATAGCTTGAACCAAACAGATGCATCAGCTGAGCCTGTTAACTCAGACACAGCCATTAATTCAGTCGTGCTGGTACATGTTATTCTGCTTTCCCTGTAGATACTTTTCTGATTTAAAAGTGGCAGTTTCAAATAAGGGAGCTGTTGGGGAACTCTTCGCACGCACTGATTGGATGCCCAAACCACTAGAAAAAGCACAGTCTGATACATAGTAATGGGTTGCCCAGTGGTTTTTATTTCTTAGGCATGTTAATTCCAGTTCTGTAGTGTGAGATACTAGAAGATTAATTTGCTTTAACAGTCTTGTCCTGTAAACACATTCATCCAGGACAGAAGATAGCTACATTTAAAGAGCATTCTTTAACTTATTGGTAATCCTTTCCAGGACTGTCTCACAGAGTCCTTTGATTAGTGCTGTGATCAATGGCAGTGAATGTGGTTATGTTGGAGAAAGATGTGCTGAAAACTGGTGTTCTGGTGTGTGCCTGAGTATTAAGATTCTGCAGAGCAGGAGGTAAGCACACCAGAGGCCATGCATCTGCGTTGGAAGAGCAACTGTTAAGTTATCAATAACTGTTTAAGCCCCCATCACTGAGTATGTAAGAAGTTCTGAGTAGGTAAAAGCAATGTATGTATGTCTGTCCCACTCTAAATGGCAAGATGTAATTATAGCTGACAGTTAAACCAAAGTTCCCAATTGAAAAATTAAAAAAAAGTTTTAGGAAGAACAAGGAATTTAAATACATGCCGATGATCATTGTGAAGAATCTCTTTTCCCTTTCTGGTCCCCTAATGTGATTACTATAGGGAACATGTGGTGGTTTCCATGTGAACAACTTAATCTGGTTTATATTGTGAGAGTAAAATTGGGAATCTTTTTTTAACTTCAAAATTTGGACTGTATTTGGACAATGTGCATTTTGTTAATGCTGTTCATTTATCTAATAAATGAGAAACATGATTGTGTCAGTGGAGGATCAGTGACACAACAGTATCTTATAAAAGCACAGACATTGGTTAAACATATTTTAAATTATTATAACATCCCATTCACATTCTTGGGGGAATATTCACTGCCTACGTTTAAACATCTAACTTAGATGCCTAAATTAGGAGGCTTGTCTCCCTAGATGCCTTGCATAGTTGAAGGAGTGAGAGAGGCTTCTCCAGAGAGCAATTCAGATTGTTAGTTAGGCTTCTGCTCTGAATTTTCATCTGGAGGAGCCTCTTCAACTTTCAGTGCTCTTCGGTGCTATTCTTTGCATCTTTTCCTTGGCAACAAAATTGACTTAATTGATCTCCCCCCCTCAACACTTGTTCTTGCCCTCTGCTTTTACATATCTCTGTTGCTTGTGCCAGTACAGCTGTTGATGTGGTGGCACTGTCAATTAGGCTGGTGAAATCATCTGGGTTAAAAAGAACCCTGCAAAAGAAGGTGTAACTTTTAATCTAGGTCATGTCTCTTATCTTGTTTATCACATGACCTTGTAAACAATTAAACCTACATATCTGAGGAAGTGATCAACTTTAGCAAGAGACAGAAGTAAGCTGTTGAACTCAGGGACCTATTTGCAAAGTGTACCACCAAGAAAAGCATATATTTAACTTTGGGATATAAGTTAAGGAGACTGAGTCTTGTATCTAAGGATTGTTCTGTTTAAGTATGTGATTTTTATACCACTGTAGTTTCACAATATGGAAGTTTACTATCATTTTCATCACTGTAAGAAAGAGATAATCTTCTATCTGTTATCATGTAAAAAAATGGTCATAAAGCTAAACAAAATAATTTATAGTATTTATAAAAGTACCATGGAAAGGTATGCTAGACTTTATCAGTAAGTATGTAAATAGGCATGGTGTTGCCACTAACACAGAGCAACTGCAGTTGAGTTTGAGTAGCTTAAGAAGTTTACAGTTCAGACATCTGCACATAAGCTACTTGCCTTAGATTCTTTTCAAAATCAGTGCAAAATCTGGCCTATTAAATGATGTTTCATATGACCTCTATGAAATACTCATATTAGATATCTACATCTGTCCAGCTGAATCCCATCCACAGGCTGTGTGGCTCCTCGTACAAAGAGCGCTGCCAGCTACAGCATGCTAGGTTCATTGCCTTGTGTACTAACCTCTAAAACCACCCAGGCTCAGCTGCATGAATGTGTCTAAAGCTTCATTTTCTGACTACTGGAAGTCCTTCCAGTTAGAAAAGACTTGATGCCACTAGTGAGCACCTTTAGGGTACTTCTCCAGTCTCTGGCAGTTATTTCATGTTGTTACAGAATTAACCGTCCTGATTTAATACAGTATTCTTTTAAAACAGGCATGTATTAGGAATGCTGGCCACAAACTCAGTGAGGTGAGAGAACTGTTAATAGTTTTTAATAGTTGTTAATTTTTGCATGGCATCTTGTGCTGCTTTTTAAAGTTCTAATAACCTGTGAAGAGATTGTTTAATTATATTTATCTGTGGCCTTCCATAGCTCGACCTGGCTAATTGCTTTTATTAGCTGAAGTACTCACCTCTTTCTGCTCTTCTCCATGAAAGTGAGAATGAAGATGTTCCTAAAGAGTCAAGTAAGGAAAAAGCTAAAAATCCACAAGGAAGCATAGCTGAAGCTAAGTTTCTGTGTGTTTAGCTGGAGCTAAACCTGTATATGCTGTTTTCTTCTTGTATGCATTTCCTCATTCAAATATTTTTTGTATCACCTTAACAGAGGGAAAAAAAAAAAAGAGTTTGGAAGTGTTGTTTTCATTTTTCATGCACTTTTAAATGTAATGAAGTTACAAAATGAAGCTGTTGTGGTTTAACCCCAGTAGGCAGCTCAGCCCCACACAGCCACTTACTTGCTCACTCGCTCACTCCCCGCCCAGTGGAATGAGGAGTGGGGGCAGAATTGGAACACTAAAAGTGAGAAAACTCGTGGGTTGGGATAAAGACAGCTTAATAAGTAAAGCAAAAGCTGCACGCAAGTGAAGCAAACCAAGGAATTCATTCACCACTTCTCATCTGCTGGCATGTGTTCAGCCATCTCCAGGACAGCAGGGCTCCATCATATGTAATGGTTACTTAGGAAGACAAACACCAACATTCCAAATGTCCCTCCTTTCCTTCTTTCCCCAGGTTTACATGCTGAGCATGATATCATATAGTCTGGGATATCACTTTGGTCAGTTAGGGTCAGCTCTCCTGGCTGTGTCGCCTCCCAGCTCCTTGTGCACCCCCAGCTTACTCACTGATGGGGTGGTGTGAAAAGCAGAAAAGGCCTTGGCTCTGTGTAAGAACTGCTCAGCAGTACCTAAAACACCCCTCAATTATGAGCACTGTTTCCAGCACAAACCTAAACCACATACCAGCTACTGTGAAGAAAATAAACTATCCCAGCCAAAACCAGTATAACTCTTCACATCCTTTTACAATGAAGAAATACACATTTAATGAGGGTACCTGTGCAGAAGAAGATACAAGATTGGGGTTTCCCTAATTACAATTTATAAAAGAACAAAGGTTATTAAAATATAGTATTTAAAAGGCTCAGAAGAATAATATTCTACAGTTTTCTCAAGATGGGGAAAGTGATTCTGTGCTGTTTGTATTCTGGGTTCTCTTCTACTGCCATTTGAGGGGGGAATCCTGAAAGTGAACTGCCCAAGATCCATGCCTTATCTTGAGTGCATGGAATGTACAGAAACAGGTCCCCAAGGAGAAAGCTAAGAGTTAAGCAGAGGGGACAGTTGGGTGCCCAGGCTTTTTTCCTTTACCTCAGTGCAGGACATAGTCCAGACATCTCTTAAGTGCATGTGTTTAGTCCTTTGGTGGGATGCGTACCGTATAAACATAGGATCATACAGATTATCTGGGTATGTATGTTAACTGTGTACAGACTTTGAAAACAGAAGTAGTTAATACCATATATCAGAAGCACCTTAGTGTTTCATACATACTGCTGAAGTAAAGCCACTTACATTCCTAGTTAGTAGCTGTACCTGCAACTCAGCAGAGCTTTGGCTAGCTCTTAGATCTAAAAATAAGTTTTCCTTCCTGAGATACCATCCACTTCAGTGATATTCTCAGTAGGAATGGAATGCAGAACTGGAATAGATTACATTAATTGTTGTCTAGAAGCTTTCTATCCACTGCATAGGAAACCTTCATTGCATTTTTCGTAACACCATATGGCATCTAAGTATAATGTGAAAAAATTACTAACACAGGACAATAAATAACATTATGATTATGTATTATGGGTGCCACCTCATACCTACACAACAAGTAATTACAGTTGGAATGAATAATGGCGATTTGAGTGTTATATCTAGGAATATATTGGAAAGGACACAATTTGTCATTAAGGATGGCAATTGTCTCATCTGGCTTTACGGATTCGTTAAGTAGGTGTCTGCACCAGGCCAGTCATCTGTGACTGCATCTGTGATCAGTGGAGAGGAACAGGCACTTCAGAAGATAAATGGCCCCTCTGGTCTTACACAAGTATTTTCAGAGCAGTGCATCTCAAAATCTCACACAAATAGAAAATCTTCAACAATATCTTACAGGAGGAGAAAAAGAGAATACCTGGAAAACCTGGTAACACGTTGTAACCTTTTTCAGATGAATCTCCAAGTCTGTTCTCCACTTCAGTAGACAACCATCAGTAGCGAAGCTTTTGATGATGTTTATTTAAGCCGTATTTGACATGTTCCAGTGATAAAAGTTTCACCATTTCTCTAGGCAGTCTATACCCATGCTTATTTTTTGCTTAATCCTGGAGAGCTATCTAGTGGTTTAGTGTAAATCTCCTTTGCTGCAATTTATCCCCATTACTTGTTGTCCTAAAAGACACAATTTATTGCATCCTTCTTTGCAACTACTTTTCACATACTTAAAGATTCCTCTCCCAGTTTTCTCTGTTCTTGACACCATTTGTGTCTTGACACAGAACTAAAGTACTTGTAAAATGATACTAGTAGGATTTAAACCTTCCCTCACCTACCCCTTCATGGCCCCCACCGACTTCAGTGGTCCACTGACCTGATGTCCCTGATGGCGCTGATGTATCTTGGCGCACTCACAGTTGCAACACCATAATGCTGTTATTCCTGGCTAAGTTCACATGAGCACTCCCACTTCATTCTGTCCTCGGTAAATGGGGAGAAGAGGGGGTTAAGTGTTTGGTTGTTTCTGTCACTCCTTTATGGACACTGGTTCACAACTTTCAAAGGCATGATGCCCACAATAGTGAAAATGTGGGGGCTTGTCAGGCAGTGGGGTTTTGGGGTGGGTTTTTTTCATTTGCGGTTTCCACAGAGCTTCCATGCTTTCTAATTTTTTTACAGTGGTACTTTCCTAATTTCCACAATGCATTAAACATAAATCCAGCCATTTTGTTTGTGCGTACTGAAATATGCTTAAGGATCTTGTGAGTTACCCCTAGCAGAGAATATTTCACAGCACTATATATTATACCATAAAATTATTAACATGTTAATTTAAAACATATTTTTCTTTAGATTAGTTCATAAAGAAAAAGGAAGTAAGATATTTAGCTCCAGACAGCACTTGCAATAGCAATCAGTTATTTCTGTACAGCATCCTTCCTTTGAAATATCACTAAATGATTTCCAGAGAGAGGAAGAATGTAATTTAATGATCCCTTGCACAGCTCGAACACCTTTCATCAGACCATCTCAAAGCATTTCAGACAAGCCTGAAAGCTTGTCTGGTTTCCCCCAACTATTTCAGTTACCCTAATAAAAGGTACTGTGTCTTCCTACACACCTTGTATTGTTTAGCACTCAAAGCATTATCATACTTGTTTTACAGATAACTAAAAAGGGCACAAAGAATCCACGTAGTTTTATTTCAAACAATGAATCTAAGATGAACTCTGTGGGGTCCCGCTTTCACTGAGTCTCCAGCACTTGCAGGATACACGTTCTCAGATTACAGGCAGACATGTGGAGCAAAGTCTTCATCCCACTGACATCAGTGGCAGAATTCCCATTGATCTGAATGAGGCTGAAAATGTGTCCTAGCTTTTCTAACTGCTGCCTGCCAAAATCAACTTCAGACCTGTGCATCCTTCCTGTCTTGTGCATCACCATTAGTGATGAAGGTCCTGCAGTCCGCAATATGTCTGCCATTGCATTCTCAGGAAGAGATCAAGACAAATCCAAATGAGGAACCCCAGCAACAGGAGGAGTCTCAGCACAGTGAGGGTATGGTGTGTGGTTAACAATCTCCTTGCAGTTACTGCCTATTAATGCATGGGCTTTGTGCTGACAAAAGGAGACGTATGAAGAACCGTTTGTATCAGCTTGCCCACACATGAACATGTGCTCTCCTCACCCACGAGTGATCCAGGTTGCAGGTGTGCTGCCAACACCACCACAAGGGCTGTGTTAGGTCTCTGCTGTCATGTCTGACCTTTTCTAATTAAAGGACACTAACCGGTTTGAGAAAATCTGGAAGTCTCTTCCAGCTTCCTTTGTGCTTAATTAGGACAGTGGATTTGGGCACTCAGCAGCAAAAACAAGTGCTGTCTTAAAGAATTAGAGTCTCAAAAAGTTATCAATAAGGCTTTCTACTATAATGTCTGTGGAGTATGCACTATCGTCAGAAGCTGTATTTTACAACAGAAAAGTAAGCACTTTAAAATACTGGTTTAAAAAAGGAACACAAAAGGGAGAAAATGCCTGTGTATGCAGTGTATAGATGTCTTCTTCTATTGAGGATGGCTGATCATGGTCCTGGTGAGAAAAAGAGGATTTGTTCATTCTCATTCTCTGTATTGTCCATTCGTCTCTTGCTGCAGGGGTCTTCTCAAGCCTGATGGACATGCAACCACCCAATCTTAGTATATTCTTGATGATTTTCTAGTAAAATGCTCATCAAGAACTCTGGCTGTGGAGCTAGGCTGAGAATAGAAAGCTCTTGCTCATCTGGCATTTGTTATCTACAGATGCCTTTCCTCTTTTGTAGGTATTTCAGGTTATAGATAAACTAGAAGACAAAAGAGAGTTTTTCGTACCACCAGGCTTAATTTGAATCTGAAGAGCACCAAACAGCCAAGGTCTGAGAGCAAATCCTAGGCTCGCAGAAACATTCTCATGTCTTTTTGGCTGAATTAAATGTTGGTCTTTCAATTACATCTTGTATTATGAGCTGCTTGCAAATCTTTGTATCTGATCATTCTCTCATTGTGTTGGAAAACAATATGTGGGAGTTTCTTTCCATACTGAATCTTTGTGGGTTACTTGCTAGTAAACTAATTTTATATGACTCAGATTTAAATAATAAAAAGGCTTAACTCCAGTCTGAGAAGAGTTTATTGTCCACAACTGTAGCCTAGAGACAAACTCCAGCACCTTTGGGACTCAGCTGAGGCAGCAATTAGGCAGCATTTTATTGTGATGCAGTGAGTGCGCAAAGACGAAGCTGGACTACTCTCAAGAACTTAGAAACAAAATTGGCTTCCTGGAGAGAGAACATAAGAAATCTGGCAACCTAAAAATATTTAAAGAGCTTAGGGCTCCCAGGGGAGAATTTCAGGCTATTGAAGTGGAAAAGACTGAGCATTTGCTAAGATTGGAAAAAAAAAAAGGGAAGGGGAGGGGGGGGTTACATGAAAACCGACAAAGTGTACAGATTTTTTTTTCTACTGTAGCATATTTCAAAGGGGAAAATATAATAAACCTGAAATCAATCAGTAGCACAGACTTCAATGCAGCGTTCCAAATCAAACAGCCCTGGCTTGAAAACAGGAGTCAAAGAGATCTTTTTTTTTCCTTTCAGAATTATAAGGGATTGAGGGCAAGAAACCATTAAATGAGGTGAAAGGTCTAGGCTAGAGGGCATCTTGAGCAAGTCTAATGAAGTCATGGTTGCTTCAGCAGCCACGTTCCCAAAGGGATTTGCTGTGTCTGTCACTGCATCTCCGTTCCTCCTCTGAATCTGGCTCCCTGGCCTGTGTGGTTACGTGCCAGAGTGTGCCCCACCACACACCCTATGAAGCCCCCTCCTAGCAGCCCTGTAGCATGTAGCATCCCTGTGTCAAAACAAAGCCGTACAAAATGTGATTTATCTCGCCTGTTATTTGACGTGTGTCATACAGACATTTACCTGTGAGCTAGTCATGCCTGACTCCCTGTATTGTCAGCAGGGAACAGCAGGAGCTTACAAGGTACAGTTTAGCTCAACTGAGCATAAATTTCTATTGTATGCCAAAAGTGTCTGTTTCTCTCTGACTTCAAACAGCGTCCTAAGGGGACTAACTCACAAATGGACACCTACGGTTTAAACATCTACATTTGCTCAATGAACTCTACCCATACAACTAGCACTATGCCAGTGCAGGCTATATATCAGAGGTTTCTCTGCTGTGTTCTGGCTATGCCTTCATGCACCCTGTATTGAGGACTAAGAGGAATTGGCTAAACAGTTTAGCTTATGTCCCAGCAGTAGTGACAGGGATAAAGGATGCAGAATATTTGCCTTATTGAAGTCTCTTCCTTTCTTGCCACCATTCCTCTGTGTGATGCTGACAGCCATGTCCACAGGTCTGGGGGACTAAGGGGCGGCTCTTTGTAAGGAGGTGGGGATGGGAGACACCACAGAACAGGACCAGAGGAGGCTAGTGGAGGGAAGTAAGTATGCAGTGGGATGGAGGTGAGGCCAGGATGCTTTATTTGCTGTGGTAATAGCAGCCCAGTCTCTACCCCAGGCACCTGCAGTGCAGCGCAGTTGGCATTCCTGAGCTCTCTATGTGTATCTGAGCTCTGTATTCCTCAGCTGAGAGATAGATCACCCTGGTGGGTTCTCCACCTGCGTCCTGGAGCAAGAGCACCTGGGGCTGCTCTGCAAGGAGGGAGCACATCATGTGTTATGGCTCTGGCATGAAACCCTGCCACATGCATCCTAACTGCACCTGGTATTACAGCCTTGCCTCAGTCATACAGCTCCACTCATGATTTTGTGTGTCAGAGACAAGCCCATCAAATAGCAAAAGAAACTCCCAAAGGTCTCTGAAGGATATCTGCATCAAGGGGCAGATATCTTTGTCTTGTGCTGTTCTTCTGTACCCAAGTAAACTTCATCTGCACAAACTTTTGATGTCTCTGTTGACTTTGACAGCTCTACACTATTAGGCAAAACTTATGATTTTTAAATAGGCCCCTGAGGAGTACCCATTCTGAACACACTCAATTCGTTCTCATAGTCCCAAGGCTTCCCTTTCATGTATTTAATGTCATAGGCTTCCCATTCAGTTGTTCCGTTGCTAGTTTGGATGTTTCTGTGCTGTCTGACTGCTATTTACAGGGCAGACAGGGTTTGTTGCTGTTATCAGCAACGTGGCTGATACACAGCAGTGCAAGGGCCCAGCGTCAGCAAGCTGCCCAGTACTGCAGGCCTCTGTTGAGCTCTACACACATATTGTAAAGCCATCCTGCTCATCCTGCTCTTGACTATTGCTAAATAGCCCAGAATCCATCTCTTTTGTTTGTCAGAAATTAGGCATCTCTGGTAAACAATAAACTGCAGGGAAAAGGACAGCATTATCCTCTCTGAAGCGTACCACCATAGCAGCCAATTTCTGGATACACCATTCATGGACCAGAAAGCAAAGCACTGGCTGGTGTGCAAATGTAGCAGCAAACACAGTGCTCCCTGGAGAGGCTGAGCTGTAATGTGCGCAGGCAACGTGGAGCAGTTCTGGATGAGCAGAGAACATGCGCATCTCAGTGTGCTGCAGACGACTGTGGCTCTGGTGTTGCATGGTGCAAGGCCAGATACGTACTTAAGGCATTTCCTGCTTCAGCAGTATCTGCTGGGAACATGATACACATTTTCTGTACATCCAAAAAACCTAATGTAAATGCAGTCATGTCTGCGAGAGATGGGGTGTCAGACCCTATGCCTGAGACAGGTGTGGAAGTGCTCCCTGGCACTGCTGTGTCAGTGATGAAGAGCAGTGCACACTGCACAGCACCCCACGATGCTGAAGAGGAGACAGTGCTGAGGACCTGCTCCAATGCACCCATCCTGCACTTGACCAGTTAACGTGCTTTGTAGTGGAGATCCTGTCACTTTGCTGAAGTGATACAGAGGAGAAAGAGGGTGGTGGTGGTTGGCTGGGTTCAGCAGTATGTGGGGATGCACAGCCTGGGCTATGAGAGGAGGTGATTATAACTTAAATGCTGAGAGCTGCAACATGCAGCCTCAGAGTCAGGGCCTTTGGTAGGAATCCAGAGCCATGTACCCTTCTACAGTAGAAGTGCCTTTGTTGCTGAAGAGCATCCACAGACAAAGCACATTTTGCAGCAAGACTTGAAAGAAGCAGGTATAAATCCATTGTCATATTGCTCAGTGACAAGAAAATAAATGTTTTTATGCCTACCAAGACATGACTAGCTCGTCAGTTGTGTAACTCACTCATTCATGCTGTTGGCATGATCTGTGAGTAGTTTTTCTGACAAAAGACGTTACACAGCTTCTTGGCCTTCAGAGCACTCAGGATCTGGCTGTATTGCACCACACATGGTGCATACCGATAGAAGGTCCAGATAGTCTTCCATGAGCTCTGCTTATGGCCATACAGATTAGCCCAAATTTGTGATAGCCAGCAATTTAAAACCATACAGGCTCTTTCAAAAGCCTTAAGCCTTTTCTTTTTTTATTATTATTTTAAAGTTGCATAGTTAATAAATCGTTCACCCAAAACACACATTATTTTATAGTAGAGACGTGATAGGAGACCAGATGTGCAAAGTGGCAGGTTGGAAAGGGTTGGTTTAGGACACGTATCACACACTTTAGAAGCACCAGGAGCGCTTGGTACTTTTGCTGAGATGTGCTTTGACAATCTCAAAGTGTTCTATAAACAAGCAGCAGTCAGGCCTCTGCCATAAGAGATATCAGTATTACTCCCACTAGAGATAGGCAAATTGAAAACAAAGGAGCAGGGATTCATCTCTTGTCAGTGGCAGAGTTGGGACTGGTTTCACCTCTCCTGATTTTTTACTCTAAGCACCAGCATTGTTTCCCAGCTAACCCTCAGCTGATGAACAGCAGGGCAGGAAGCAAAGTAAAGCCTAATGGGGCCAACGTTCATCTCAAAGTAGATTGATACCAATGGAACTCAAGTAGCTGCTTTGAAGTTACTTCAGGTTGACACATCAGTAAAGTCAGGAAGATCAAGACCTGTGTATTTTGGGTAGGAAAGAGGTCCTGTGGGCAAAACTCACACAAACTAAAACCAGACTGTAGCTGGAGGACTAACTTCTGATTATGATATCTATTTATCTGCTCTTCATTTTATAGCAGAGTTTGATAAATGCCGTTACTTTCCTTGTTTTACAGTTATTTTACTCTGTATATGGAACCCCCAGCTAAAATGAACCCGTTGTTCACTGAAAACACAGGGCAGCAAATGGGATAAACCTAGGCAAGGAGATGGCAGAGGCAAGGGGCCTTGCTTCAAGCCGCAGAAATGAAGTGGCACCACATGAAACACAGCCCAGGTCTCTGGACCCCCAGACCCCATCTGCCTTTCTGCACATGGACAGATTAGCTTTCAGGTTCCAGGGCCTGGATTAGAGGGAGAAGGTGAGATCCCTTCCCAAGCAGAGGGGAGCTCAGACAAAGCCCTTTCAGTGCCATTCTGGTGGGGAACACTTTTTTAGCTCCTGTCATGCCATCCTCCTGCAGGACTGACTTCCTCAGAGCTTTCCCCTCAGTTTCCTCCCTGTCGGTCTCTTCGTTCTCTGCTCCCCCCACTCCTGAGCAGAGGCCGATGCCATCTGGACATGCCTCGTGGAAATAGCTTCTCTCAGGGACGGAGGACTCCACACTCCCTCTGGAGAAAGAGAGGGCTGTGATTATTGCTCCCAGAATTGGAGTAGGTATTTACACACAGCAAGAAAATGTTATTTGGGGGGCAAAAGGGAGCTGTAATGTTTTCCTGTTACAGTAGTTGGCAGCATTTCTCTATAGCCCAAACAGTTCTTTCTTAATGGGATCTTTACTCATTGCTGTAAGTTTACTAGAGGGAGAGAACAATTTTGGAATTCAAACAAAATACACTGGAATTCAAACAGAATAAGATAGGCTTAAACCCTGGGAGTCCAATAGCAACCAAGCAAAAGCATAGCAGAGCAGGACCCAGAACCAGGAGCCTAAGATGAAGAGACACTGGTGGCTAGATGCAGAGACTAATGTATTATGTGTATGGTGATTTTCAAAGCATAGGCTATTGGAATAGATACAGTAAGAACATCACTTGCAGCTTTTTCTGGGTTCATCCAGATGTTTCAACTTACTAAATTTGAGTGACGGCATGGGGAAATGGGAACCAAATGATTTAGCCAAGACAACTGCATTGGGGGGCTGAGGTTGCTGAGGGAGCTGATCAAAGACGTGGAGGCGCATTTCATGGAAATACATAATTAGAAAGTTAGGTAGCAACCTGCCTGTCCTACAGAACTGATTATGAGCCATCCAATGACCCTGATTTTCCTTTCCCATTAACATCTTGTCTCTAATCCTCCTTTGCTTCAGGGGAAGGTTAGTGCAGAAGCTGCTGTGGGTTAACCCTGGCAGAACTTGTCCTACCATGTGTAGCTTCATCTTACAGTGGCCACACAAACCTGACACACAAGGAAGGAATGAGCTTCAGGGAATGTGGAATGGGGGGAGGCTCTTGTTCAGCTGGTTGCCAGTGTTTGCCCCTGTTTCCCTTATCAGTATAAGGAAACAGAGAAGCAAGAGCACTAGGTTCTCTTCTCCACAGCTCCCTATGCAGTTGCAGCACTGGCACTTCACCAGATGCTCTTTCCCAACCGCAAATACATTCTCCCATCAGGAACAGCCATCAACCATAAACAACAAAGGTATCCACTTGATTTTGGGCATAATTTTGTTCCTTGGAGAGGGTGTTGCCCATATTGTGGCACTGGTGGCTGATACAGGCAGGGTATAAACTGCTGTTGTAGCTGTGACCGTGATGTAGCAGGTTATACTACATTTAATCTAGTTAAATCAAGTGCATGTGTTGCACTGAACACATTTGAAAGGTATAGCTGGATGGTAAAATAGTAAACACCTCAGGCCTAAATACCACAGGAAAACCCCTCACTTGCATGTATATCAGATGTGTTTTCCTCATGGCACCATTCTTTACCAGATGGTTGTTAAACCCCTTTTCTCTATGTTCAAAGGAGCAGAGGAATGTTTGCATCCCATCCCAAGGCAGCTGCCTGCCCTGACACCCACCCCCCAGCACTTGGGGAGGTTTGCAGGGCACTGCAGAAGCAGAAAGGCTACTCTTGCACTTCCCACCTCAGCACCGTCTCCATGCCAGCCCCAGCATCCCCCCTGCCACTTGGGCAAACCGTTCAGCACACTGAAACAGCTGAGAAGTAACCCTACCAAAAGGGAAAGAGAAGGAGGGGAGGGTTGTACCAGGACCAATCAGTCCCCAGTGCCCCCGACCCTACAGCCAAAGCAGCACAAGTGTCAGCAGAAGCAGGGAGCTGCCTTCTGGCAGGAGCCCAGCACTGGGTCAGCTTAGGCCAGTTGTGAAACTGCGCATTGGCTCAGCCCCCGAGCTGCTGAGAGAGCTGGTGTGCTGCAGCCATCCCAACCCATCCAGACCTCACCATGGCAGGCTTCACTGCGGCTGTGTGTGAACCAGGAACACATCCAGGTACTCCTGCAGCTCATGTGTACAGCCTTTAGGAGTTAATGCCTATTCTCCCAAGCAAGAAAGGAGCAAATTCTTACAGCACGTGTGCTGCGAAGACCCTGCAAGGGTGATTTAATGTTATCCCAGGAGAATAAGCACCTCAGGGCAGAGCTGGGCCATGTTCTCCTCAAAAGCGGGAGGCATAAATAGTTAATAGAAGAACAAAAGCGGACAGCTATGCTTGTGGTTTATACCAGGGAAAGTGAGAACACATATTAACCTTATGGCTTGTCTTCTGAAGAACGACACAAAGTTTTGGATGTTGTTTCAGTGGAGTTGCAGCAGCAATGGTGTCTGGCTATAATCAAGGCAGGATTTATAGGAAGAAATAAGGTCTTTTACCAGACCAGCTGACAGTGTTGTAGAAAGCAGCCACCCTTCAGATATATAAGCCCTTCTTCAGGCCTGTTTCAGGTTTGAAGAACTTGGTATCTCTGAAAGCATGTTTTGCCTAGAAAATAGGCTGGTATTGTCAGCTGTATCCTGGGCTGCATCAAAAGGAGTGTGACCAGCAGATAGAAGGAGGTGATCCTGCCCCTCTACTCTGCTCTCATGAGACCTCACTTGGAGTATTGTGTGCAGTTCTGGTGTCCTC
>WYDI02030570.1:0-15642 GCA_009867235.2 Psittacus erithacus
TGAAAGTCAAAACCACAGCACTGCACCAGCTACTAAGAAGGAGAAAAATGACTGCTACTGCTGAACCCAGGACAGTTCTCTTACCAAAGGTCTGGTTTGAATTAACACTGTTGAAAGGGAAGGAAATTCAAGGAAGCCTCTGTTCAAATGGGTTACTGACAACTAGAGGGGGAAGGGACGAATCTGACATGAGCAAACTTGCCAGCATATTTAATGTGATGATATGAATTTTAAAAGTCATGAATGAATTAACTATATGAAAGAGGAGGGCATTTTATCATCAGAATAAATCATGCAGAAGTCAGATAAAGGAAATTGGAATGGAAGACTGCTACTAGAAAGAGAAAATGAATATATTAATATGCTGTATTACAAGCAGTGGCTTGAATGATTCCATAATAGAGCCTTTGAATACTGAGTAGAAGAAATTACAAAACCCCCAAATGTTTCTATGAGGATAAATTATCAGTAATATTAATATTTTTACAATATATTATATTCCCCTTGGAAATACATGTTATTTATTTAATTTTTAAAGAGATGAGTTACTTTATGATGGTTTTAAAGTAGAGAGTTGGCACACAAGCAAATACTGAGATGTTAGTGTTGGGTGTTGGTTACCTAGCTGATGTGCCATTACCAGCACTTCCCTCCTGCTTAACCAAGTATCTCTGGGATATGTTGAAATTGCAGAAGTGTCTGATTCCTGGCCCCAGAGATGGAGATCTGCCACATGCTGGCTCTGCGGGAGTGCAGGGGTGAGCACCAGCCAGATGCAGTAGTGCTCTGCGGTGCTGCCTGTGGAAGCACCCTGAGCCTGGTCTACATATGGCTTCTAATTGCCTTCTGGTTCCACCACCTTCTGCAACCTCATCCCCAAAACTCAGCCTTGCATTTTTTTCTCACGAGTATGTTGATGAGCAGCTGACATTTCAGATTCATACTTTCACAGCTTCACATTCACAGATGGCAATATTCGAGCATATTTAAAAAAATTAAATTGGAGGTGGACTCTGAAAATTTGGCATCAAAATGTAATGCATTTAATGTAACATCTCCTGTATTATTTGCAGGTGGAACACTGGAGATCAGTTTAAGACTGGGGTCACAGCTAGGCTATACCAAAACTTCAGGATACGTTCATTTTATACTCTGCATCTGGTTGGAGTGTTGCTGCATTTTAATATCACATGAAGGTCTCAGTTTTCTCCCCAAGTGGGATTTGGAGATAAGTTGCTAAGGCAAGTCAGAGAGGACTATTTTAAGTTAAATGTTTTCTCTATAGAATGGTTGTGGTTCCTGTAAACATGAATTGTAGTATGAAAAGGATATTGCTTGGGAAATAGTGAGGCTGTAATAGATGGCTGCAATCCATCTTTGTCGTGCAGAATGGTACAATCACCCATTCTTTAAAACAGGGAAAGCAGGCTGATTTGTGTTGAATTCCTCAGAGCAGTGTCAGACCTGCATAAGATAATGAGCTACCAAAAGAAGAAAGTGGAAGTTGTTTCCCTTGACCTTAAGACAGCTTATTTGCAAAAGCAGCAAGATCCAACTTATTTAAGGAGCTTGGCTTTTGCAGTGAAACAGTGCAAAACTCCATCTATCTGAGAGTAGGAAACCATAGCCACATTATCCTGTTAGGCTGATGCTAAATATAGAATAGATTTGCAGTTCCTTACATGCATATCCTTGCTTTGTGACTAAATAAAGCACCAAGGGTTTATGAAAATCTTATAACAATGCTATTGTCTAGTAGTACTTTCTGCATTTTGCCAGAATGAAAAATCAGGTTTCCACTGAACTAAAACACCAGAAAGAAGGGTACTGGAGGACATGGTTTTCTCCAACTCTTATGGAATCTGCTGTATATAACTGCGACCAGAAATAAAAATATGCAGATTTCCCTGTGTCAGTATCTTGACATTGACTGTAACTTTTTCAGCTGTGAAACTCCTTAGTTTTGGTTGTAAATCACAGCAACAAAATTTATTTACTTACTGCTGTTTGACCTGATTAGTTTGCTTTAAATATATAAATAATGGAGTAATTATAGAGTTTAACAGCTCTAGGACCAAGTTCAGAGAAGAGCTTACACACAAACTTAATAGATGCAGCTGTAATTATTGAAGAGACTTCTCAGGACAGGACATTATCTGAACAAGTTCCTAGTGTGAAATGGCCTCACGGAAATGAATGGCAAACCTGTCCTTAGCTTACTTAAACATGGACAAGATTTTCCGAGGTTCCCAAGTCTTGGGAAGCAACAACTGGTTTATGTCATGGAAATTTGGTTTATGTCATGAACATTTATCACCAACATCTTAGTTTTCAAATGTATTTCAGCTGAAATAATATTAATTGTAATAAATAATAGTAAATAATAAAAATAATAATAATAATGCTTCAGTTTATTGCAGTGGTCACCAGTGCTGGTTTGTGTACAAGTACCCATAAAGATATGCGGCTTGGGTTTCTCCAGAGCTAAAGAAGATAGATCAAGCATGTCCAGAGAGTGATTTTATCCATATCTTAGAAACCTTTTTCAGTGTAGGTCAAACTCATCTTTGAAAGTGCCTGTTGCAGAAAAACTAGCCTGATCTACCTCCATTGTGGCACAGAGCCAGAGGCTCAGCACAGAGGCAACATTTCCCTGCTCCAGTTTCTGCCTCTCCTGGTGCTTTGAGGGCAAAGGCTTCTTCATAAACATTTTCCCTCCTCTGCTTCAGCAAGAGTTTCTTTTTCAGTACTTGCGTTCTCAGAAGAAGGAAGTGTGCAATCAGATTCTGCCTGGGAGGTGGCTTATGCTCAGGCGTACGTGAGTCTGACATGTCTCCACACTGAGCTTGCTTCTCTCTTTTTTTTGTTGCAAGAACTACACCTCTGACTGAACCATCTTATCATGTGAGCTCCAGGTGCCCCTCAGATACACTTCTTGGAAGAGCATTTGGCTATCTGAGAAGCTTTAAGCAGAGTTCATGTTACCTGTTTGGTTTTTTTTCACCTTCTGTAGTCTCCTGAACCCACTATGTAGATTATTCCTTTGTTTTCTTTGCATGTGTCTTCACTGCTCTCTGCCTTCTGCAACTTTCCTGGCCTCAACTCTGCCCATCCTGTATTCAGGACTTGCTTGCATGCCTACTTTGTCTGACTCCTCATTATGGTGCAGCTGTAGCCTGCATGAGAGCTGCTGGGAAGGGGAAAAAATGGTAAGTGAAATTTTACGTTAATCACAAGGGTAGAAGGGCACAGGGCTGAGTCTCCTTCTGAAGCTGACTAAAACTTGTTGGAGGTGTTGCCTTATGCAGCTGGGTCCAGCCCAACTTGGAATGAATTTGCAATTCTGTGCAGGTCCTTTTGTATGGCCACCACAGTTGGGAACATTAAATTTTGGAACCAGTCGAACAGTGCAGAGGGTTATGCCAAAAAATGGGTAGAGATGATTGCTTAGACACTAAACTCAGAAATTAGATTTTCCAACCACATGTTCACTGAACTATTGATTTACCAATCAATATAACAGTACTGAGCAGCATGACTGGAGTGCTGAATATATCATAATTTATCAGAAAGAATCACAAATACTGACATGATTCTTTCTGCACTTTTCGAAGGCTTACTGTAATGCCAAATTTCCTTCAAACCTGAAGATAAATACAATGAAAACAGATGGATTAACTAAATTCATGTCAGGAAATAAACATCTCTTGAAGGTAACTATAAGAATTTACTTCAAGAAAAAAATATATATTCTAGTCCTAGACAAATGCTGTCCATCAGTAAGTTTTGTTCATAGTCCTCACTACCCTTCAAATAGGGCATAATTTCTAGACTTCTACTACCCTTGTTACTGGGAAGCCTGTTTCATTTACCTGTATTTGAATCTTCAGGCAGCATTGGGGTGTGTGTCTCTTGAAAAATACTAGACAAACTCTGTTATATGCTTTCAGGTGAGGTGTTTTGTAACAACTGGGAGGGCAGGCAGACATATGCTTAGCAACAGAGATACTCCGGATTAATGGTCTGTAGTTCACAGCAGGACCTTGGGGTGATTTGTGGGGCTGCTTTTGCCTCAATGGGGCTGTTGCTACCATGTCTAAGCTAAAGGAAGGATGTTCAGCCTTCTAACTCCCGATAAAGGTTTCACCATGCAGAGCTGAGGGGTGCCAGCATCTGTCTATGGCTGGCACTGTGATTTAATTTCCTGCCTTTGTAAAAGAGCCATCCCAGCCTACTGAGCAGCGTAGACAGGGATGGGCCCCCACAGGTGCAGCTCTGGTTTTACACCTGACTTGCCAACCACATTGCCAACACCCTTTGGGGTCCTGGATCTGATTTCACTCCTGCAGCCGGCTGTGTTGTTTGGGACTCAGCAGCTATATGTGGGGTAAGTGTAACACCATTGAGCAGTGCACCATGCAGTTCCTGACAGAGGTTTCAGTGAGTCAGCTGGAGTGTTGTCTGCCCAAGAAGCAGTGTTGTGTGAGAGCCTCAATGCTGCTGTAGCATGTATCTGTGTCTTCGTGTCCTGAGGATTAAATGTGGAATGTGTTTTCTTCTGCGAGGTGGGCCCCTGTGTCCATGCACTGGCCTCCCTGAGCCAGTATCCAAGAGATCTGTTATATGTGGACCATGCTATGATGTCTAGAGATGGCATATCCCAAATCAGTCTCAGTGGCCAGATCCTTGTCTCCTGGGCATCACGGAGCCATGAAGTCCTGTTTTTCTGGCCCCATCTTGTCTCACGTGCATCCCCAGTAGCTGGAAAATGAGAAATTGCTGTGCATTTCTGGTCCTAATGAGGTTCTTTTTTCCTTCCCTGATGCTGTATGTAGTGCAATGACTGTGAAAATGACACCAAAGTACATTCGTCATGGCAACCAGCCCAAATCACCGTAGTGAAGCCAAGTTTGTTAAATGTCTCTGTGGGCTAAGCATGGATTCTAGACCCCTAGAGATGCAGTTGTTCTTACACATTTTGCGCAAGAGATTGTACTAGTTTTGGCTGGGACAGAGTCCGTTTTCTTCATAGCAGCTTAGATGGGATACATTTTAGATCTGAGAACAAAACAGTGTTGATAATGCACCCATGTTTTTGCTATTGTTGCATGGTGCTTGTCTTTTCTGTCTCTTGCACAACCCTACCAGCGAGCAGGCTGGGGATGCACAAGAACCTGGGAGGGGACTAGCAGCTGGGACAGCTGAGTGCAGAGGGCAAAAGGCATGTCCCAGACCACCATATGACATGATATGCCATCATATTTGGCAGCAAAAGCTTGCAGAAGGCAAGGGGAGCTCATCAGGGCTGCTGTTGCTTGGGGACTGGCTGGGCATCAGTTGACTGGTGGTGAGAATTCTTTTTTTCTTTTCTTTCACCACTTGTGTTTCTTGATTTGGGGTTTCTTTCTCATTGTTCTTTTTTAAATTTTACTAGTTAAACTGTCTTTATCTCAAACCATGTTTTTACCCACTTTTACATATTCTCGCAGAACCTGCTGTTTGTTGTGTTTAAGGTGATAACAAGGCTTATTTGTTTGCTTGGATGCCTTTGCCTCTGATTAGTCAGGCTTAAATATCCAATTTAGCTTCTGCATAGGAAATTCATCTTTTTTCCTTTTTTTTTTTTTTTTTTTTTGAAACACTATTTTCTCTTTCAAGACCAACTTGAGGCAGTTACAAGGAGACATCAAAGGCACAGCAGCTGATGTTGAAATGCCAGTGCTGGCTCACAGTTTCACAGCTGCATGTAGTCTTTAGCCTCATCAGGATTACAAGGCCACCAGTGTTTCTGAATTAATTTTACATAACTTCAAATGGATTACAGTGCTAAAATAACATAATTGACCACCTCCCCTCTCAAATGGTTCAAACAAAAAATAAACAAGGGAGAAATTCTGTCCTTTCATTAGCACCGTGGATCTCCAGTAATGGGTTTTATGGACAACAGACTTACTGTCAAAGGTGCAAGGAAAGATCCCAGGAGCTCTCCCTCCTACCAGTTTTTGATTTAATTTTTCTTCTGTGTCAGATATCCTGGCTCCCCAGAGAAAGGTGTTTCCTGGATGTGCTGGGGTTTTGAGCATGAGTGCTGTGGTCCTATAAGCTTCTGCCTGCCCTATTGCTGCTCTGCACAAGCTCACTTGGATGAAAATATCAGGCTATTCTGTTCCTTCGCCAGGGAAAAAGAAAGAGAAGAGACCAATGGATAAAACCCAAGAGCTTAAAATTTAGTACTCTGAGATTCACTGAAATCAATGGAGTGTAGGTTCTTAAATGCTTCTGGATCTGGCAGATTGAGTGGATCTGCTCCAGATATGGGAACCATCTGTTAGTCCAACCTTCATTGTTAAATTGTTGCACTGTCTTAGCTTAAGTGCTAAATGACCGAGCCTCAGTTTTCTTCTTTAAAAAACAATAATGGGAATAATATTACTTATCCACTTCCAGAAGGTACTTTGTGTATAAGGTACTCTGCAGGGGGAAGCTAGGACTCAGGTAAAGAATACTCTCAGCATCGTAGCTGGAAAAAGCTCTTTCTTGTATGCACATCAAACAACTGTGAAGAAGCTGCTGGTCTCTTTGGTCACAGGTCACTCAGGAGGGTGACTGATCACCTCTTGGATGATGCCAGACACCAAGCTGCAGATGAAAAGGCTGCAACAGGGCTGTGAGCATTGACACACTGCCAGGGCTCAGGAGATCCTCTGTCATACTGCACTAGCATGCAACGAAATGAAACTTTGTCCCTCTCAAAAAGGGATTTTTATCCTTCTCATCAGACAATGCAGCTAGGAATGCTAGTGTCTGTGAGTGCAGTGAGCAGTACGTATGCAAATAGACTGCACATTTCAGAGATTAGCACTGAAGTTTTAAAGTTCTCTGGGTGAGTGTGTTCTGGCAGGGGTTTCGATCGCATCCTACACAGCTGCCCAGAAAGCACAGGGAAGCCACAACCCTGCCTGGCAGCTGGTACTGCTGAATTAGACTGCTTGGTGCCCCATGCCAACAGAGCTATGCCAGGGGACATTCCCTCCCCCTGGGGAAAGGCATTTGCAGTTCAGGACATGCTCTCTGAACACGCTGGCTCTTGGGCACTATCCCCACAGAGTACACTGGGGAGTATGGGCACTTTACAACTTGCAAGCAGCTTTAATTTGGATGAACTCATTCTGCCTTTGGAAGCCCTCTTCTGTGGACCTGCATTGCAAATGAATTTAGAATTTGCCGCCTTTTTTTTTTTTTTTCTTTTTTTGAGAAATAAGAACGAGGATGAAGGAAAGCCATAGCTGCAAAGCAGTACTGTGTAGCTTTGGAACACTGTTTAATATAATGGCTGTCCAAAACCCCAGAAAGAAACCCTTAAGGAATCAAAATTAATGTAATCTAATGGATGTCCATTAGTGCGCTTCCTTGTTTTTTGTCTCCTGAGTCTTTCACTGCAAACATTCCTCTCTACTGTTTATAAACAACCAAGCTACCATAATAACAAAAGTAACTCTTTTCAATAAGCATCCCAAATGACTGATAATGCATTTTTGGCATCATCACACTGAATTAATCTTTTCCCATCTAAATACAAAAAGAATTCTGTTTTGCTTTCTTTTAATATTTGATGCTATCAAAATATATGTCTTTCTCTTGTGGAGTACAGAGACTTCTATAAACTGGAGAGATACAGATTTTCTAACACTAATTTTTAACTGCTAGCATGTAAAGAAATTATAACATAATGTATTACCAGGCAATAATGAAGGACACTATAGCAGCAACCGTGTTGTGTGGGTGGTGTCCAGAGTTAAAGGTTCTTAACCTTTTTGCTTTCCTCCCTCATGCATCAAACACTTAGTGAAAGCCATTAGAAGCTGGTATTAACATGAACCATTTTCAACAAGCTATGATGGCAAGCTGAAAGTAGTACATTGCATAAAATGTCTTAATTGCACTTCCATTTTGACAAAATTATTTTGAGATGCTATATGTATTAGACCTTTCCATTAAGACCGTGTCCAGCTGTCATTACTATCACTAAACATCTGCAGAATCTGCTTTAGCTTCTGGGTAAGCTCCTTCTGACACGGTAGCCTTGACTCATGGGTTGGGACATATGCACTGTCCTGAAGAGGAGCAGCACAGTGCCCCATACAGAGGTTAACATGCTTCTGCTTGTCACACTCACTCTCTGCACAGGCTGAATCTCAGCAAGTCCTATAGAGAGATGAGATCTTCTGCTGCAAATGTGTGACACACACAAATATTTTTTGCATAAAAAGCCCCCAGTAGTCATTAAAATATTCAAACAACCCTAACTAGTATAAACACTGTTCCCAATTGACATAAATACTGAATGTTTCATATGTTCTTCTAGTCACATCATGTCCAATCTTTTTTTGGGGAACACATTTCTTCCTGCCATGTAGGATTAAGAGCACAGTTTCAAACTAAAGAAATTAACTGATGAAAGTGGAATGAGCACTACAAAAACACAAGCTGTTTGCCCACCACGCAGTGACAAGAGGGATGAAAGATGAAGGATGTGCTTGGCAGAGCAGAACAAAGAGTCCAAATCAGCTTTATGCAGGGCTGCTCCCTAGTCAGGACATTATGAATCATCATAATGTAATGGTTTGGGTTGAAAGGGACCTTCGAGATCATCTGGTTCCAAACCCCCTGCCATGGTCAGGGACACTTCACACTAGACCAGGTTGCTCCAAGCCTTATCCAGCCTGTCCTTGAACACTGCCAGGGATGGGGCAGCCACAGCTTCTCTGGAACTTTTTCCTAATATCTGATCTAAATCTTGCTCCAACAGATGCATGTGCCTCTTCTGCTGGGGACCCCAGAGCTGAGTGCAGTACTGCAGGTGGGGTCTTGTGAGAGCAGAGAAGAGGGAGAGAATCCCCTCCCTCGACCTGCTGGTCACACTCCTTTTGATGCAGCCCAGGACACAGTTGGCTTTCTGGGCTGCAAGTGCACATTACTGGGTCACGTTGAGCTTCTTGTCAACCAGCACCCCAAGTCCTTCTTCTTTGGGCTGCTCTCAATCCATTCTGCTTTCAGCCTGTATTTGTGTTTGGTATTGCCCTAGCACAGGTGCAGGACCTTGTTGAACTTGGCTTTGTTGAACATTATGAGTTGCAAGTTGGCCTCAAGCACATTTTTGTCCTTTTCCTCAAAATGACATCAAAATGGCAGCTGCTTTCACATTTTCCAACCAGAGTGGCCCAGCGAAATTTTCTTTTGAAACTGCAAAGATATGAAAAGTACAAATGCAAGATTAAGTAAATATCTATTACTTATGATAGATGACTGGAGCTAAAGATTAAGAAAAATAGAATTGCAAGAAAAAGCATCAGTGAATGCTGTCATGTGCAGACATCAGAAGCCATTGGCTAATATACAGTGTGCCGTCTTTGAAATATGAATGCATCTTTGTGTTGCGCAGGAAAAAAAAAACGAAGATGCAAGAGAAAAATAACATGCTGAGTCTCAAAGTTTTACTGTAAGCCACTCATCTGAAGTCTGCCCCTAAAAAGATTAATGTCCTAGAAATGTAACTATGAAAGGAATCTGGATTACTTGTCCAGCTCTGACAGTGAAAAACTCTGAAAGGAATAAATTAAAAGCTAATAATTCAGGACTAAAATTTCAGCTTGAAAGTTTAGTCTTTCTTACTGCTTTGAGGATATAAACAGATATAGGAAATTGTTTCCTGGAATGGAAATATGATAGATTTAATTAATTAAATAAATAATAATTAAATCTTTTAATGTATTTAAAGTTTATGAATGAAATCTTAGGTATACATTTGGGACCAAATTCTTATTCTTCTCTTCTTGTAAGGTTGCTCCTGCTCATAAAAATGTTCATATCAATGGCATTTGGGAACACTATCTAACTCAAGAAAACAGACTTGAATGTGGCTTATTATGAGTGTGGAGTTCATGGGGTCTGTGAGTGATCCATGTCTCATCTGTCTGTGATTATCTGTGACTGATCATAACACATCATTCAGTGGACTAGCATTTCTGGAAGAAACATTACTATGTGTGAATTAAAAGTTAATTTTTTCTACAGTCATGTCCATCCACAACTTTGTATTTTTCTCCAAAGGCCAAGGCAGTAAATATTCACTATCTTAAAACGTGCTTGCTCTCATTGTGATGATTGAAATTGTGCATTCAATTTATATCACAGTCTGTACACAGGATGGGTTTCACTTAAATTAAACTGAGGTGCCAGTAAGATTCAGTGGCAGAAATGCTTGTTTAAAGCAAATCCAAAAAACTCTTACGGGTATGAATGTAATTAAAAACTAAGCGGTGACTCATGTAAAATATTTGACAGCATGCATCCAGATCTAGAAAGGAGATTCTGCTAGCTTTCAAAAATATATCTGAACAAGAAGTTGGTTGTTTTTTTTTTTACCAGATTAAAGAAACTAATCCTTTGCTCCAGGCAGCAAGTTTTTCCCTTTTCTGTACCACCAACGTGGGCTGTTTCACTTGTCTTGTACTTTGGCACATGTGACAAACCTTTTGACTTTCTATAATGCCACAGTTGATCTGAGGTCAACCTAAAATGTCTCTGGTTCCCCTCTGAAATTTTTTGATCCCTGAATGACCCACGCACTGCCTTATAAATACATTTTTCTGTAAGCTTGTAGGAATGATGCACCATTCTGTTTCTTAAAAACAAAACCAAACCAAACTCCACTACTGTGATTTCTGCCTTTCACTGATGCAAGGGGCTGGGAACATCCCCAAGGTAGCATTTAACAGGGGTGCTAGTTGCTTTTATTTCTTTCTTCCAGGACTCATCCTTGGCTGCCCTCACCTTTTGTCTGAGTTCTGGCTCAGTACAGATAGTCTTGTATTGGTCTTTGTTTGCTGCACTTGAAGTATGGGTGTCTGTGACCACTGACACCCTCTCAGGCTTTCCACTTATGCCCATCTAGGGATGCAGGAGTTGGTCCTACCCTGTGGAAGTAGCAATGCTTTGGTCATTTCCTGGTAATACTGGTCTTGTAGAAAGTGTCTCAGCATTTTTAATTTGATCAGCAAAGGCCTTTATTATCTGCATGTTTAAGTATTCAGGAGGATGCTGATCTCCAGTTTTATCCACAGTGTTGTGAAAGTTGACCAGTTCTCCGTGGAGATCTTAGAGTACATCTGCAAAGTACGTGGAGTTAAAGGGTCTATCTGGCACTCACGCCACCTAATAAAATCAGTCAGCATGGTTTGATTAGCCTGTTCAGGAGATGGAACTTCAGTAAGGTGACTCAGCTCCTTCTGATCATTCACAAAAATCTTCTGGAAACCTTTAATCAGTTCAGGAAAATTCTGGCAGCTTCAAACCAAATCTCTCTTTCAAGGGCGACTCTCGCTTCTGCTCACTGATAATTAGGCAGCAGGGAAAAAAAAAAGCCAAGCATAAATTAATGTGGAAATAGCGTCATTAAATGTTTAATGGCTCTGGAGACTGCACATCTTTGGGTTATTCATTAACATAATTGTATGTGCTGTTTTGTCCAAGATTTTTCCTTGGGAAATCTCATACCTTTATCTATGGTTTATATAATGTACTGCTCTGGGATGTTATATTATATACCTCTTTCTGGTCTCATCTTTAGCTCGGTGTATGAAAGGACTCGGGTACTCCACAGACTTTCTCTCTCCACCATCAGTGCTTACATCCAACACCCAGAGCCTCCAAGACACTGCTTAGTGGTGCTAACCCCAAAAGGGTCTAATTCTCCAGCACCAGCAAGAAATCCTCACAGCTGCCTGCACAGTTGCCTTGAGCATGCCAGCTGCTTTCCCTGTCTTGGGTGGATCAGCAGCCAGGAGGCTGCAGCCCTTCCCCAGTTATGCAATGATGACTTCATGTGCTCAGATTTGGGGATGGAGGCACAGTTGTCAGATCTTGAGGACAATAAGATGTCTCTGTGCAGGTGGAAGTGGGTCACCCATGTCCTTGAGCCCCCGTCCCTGCAGCCTTCACAGAACTTCCTCATCCCCACATTGCAATCTCTAAAGCAGGGCCTTGCAACCTCCATATACTTGGATATTAAGCCCTTAATATAGTAGCATAGAGAAAAGCTGATCAGGTGATATTTTAGCAACCACATTAATCAAATATTTATAAGCTACAATATAATTCCTTAGAATATCATAGAGCCATTTCACACAAATGGAGCATTGGTAAATTTTTTAAAACACTCGGATCATCCTGAACTACAAATTTAATAGGAACACCTGAGTGACAGCTGGCTTTCATGAGCAGAAATTCAGCTTGGAGAAAAGAAGTGATCAGCAGGCTGGTTTATTTTGGGGACTGGCTGGCTGGCTGGCACAAGGGATTCATAGGCATGGAAAGCGTGTAATGCGCAGACAGGCATAAGGGAAACTCACAGGCTCTCAGGCTTGCTGCTGTGATCACTGATCCATCTCTTTCCTTATAAACTTCATTTCTGTGGCAGCTAAGAGCTGCTGCTGTGCTTTCTCTACCTTGTACAGAGCACACTTCTGAATTAAAACCTGTTCATGGAATATAGACTCCTAAAATCTATTCTTTTTTCCAGCATTTATCAAGTATCTGTTGACCAAGACCTGCATTCCTGTACATCAGTCCACTGTGGTAAATATATTATCATCTTCCTGATATTATTTTCTCCTTTTCTGTCTTCTCAGCTTGACTTCCTATCTGTTTGTGATGACTTGTCTCAGGTGAGATCTTGGCTTAGGTAAGACAGACCAGGACTTGATCATGGGAGGTGTCTGTCTTGCAGGCAGATACAACCTGCCTGCCCTTTGATGGGCTCATCTCTGCAGCAAGTGATACATGCACCTTGTTTGCAGGATCAGGCTCTTAGGATACAAACTGCTGTTCTCTCCTGTCTTTGGTTTCTGAGGCTTGCAGTACACTCTGCGACACCCTGGGGGTATACTGCATAGATGGCAACAAAGATCCTTAGAAGGGGATATGTGGCCCGATGCACTGGGAGACTGCATGTCAGAGTACGTGAATTATCTTCCCAGGTTTGCTTCTTACTTTCTGGGAGATGTTAGGCTCAGCCTGTGCCCCAGTTCTTATAGCTGCATTAATATTCTAATATGCACCGAGGTATTTATTGAAGTGAGTTTTATGAATGTCAGAATGATGATTATTTGGCTCTGTTGCATTCTTCTGAAATGCTTACTCACAAGAAAGGTTTTTTTTTCTTTTCAGAGGTTTGAAAGATAATTTGGCTAGATTGTTCCTTTTAAGTAAAGCAATCTCACATTTGCCATGGTTGGATGCGAAGTTGTTCAGTAGTATCATTGCATTACTAGCTTGCCATTCATGTTCTCAAAGAACTTCAAAAGGAATGCTTTGATGTACTTATGGACTTCTTCCAGCTGGTGTATAGCAGTCTGCTTTTGTAACAAATCATAACTTGACTTGTGGGATTTTTAGTGCATCACTGACTGCCTGGGGAAGTATACTGAGGGGTGCCTTTTGAACAGCATACAGGAGCTGGATAACAGGATGACAGTCATAAATGGAATGTTTACATCGACAGCAAAATGCCCTGTTCTCCTGGAAAGAGCTAACCACTTCTAAAATCTACACTTCCCTGTAGATCCTTAGATTTCTGCATAGGGAAATGACAGTGTGTGGCACTTGAGTCACTTCTGGCTTCACTTCCCTCTGTTTCTCAGCTTCCCAAAGAGGCTTGTTGAAATCCCATTGATCAGCATGTGGATCTGAGCTTAACAGTCCTGCTGGGTTTGCATGCCCAGTGGTGCAGCTGCTATCCTCACCAGGTGGTAATGGTGTTATAAAAACTCCTCTCCGTGCAAGCAAATTGGTAATCCTGGGAAGGGACCAAAGGAGCTTTAGCAACAGTTTTTCTTGGTGAGAAAGCTTAACTTCCCAGCCAAAACCACCTGATGCTAGTTCATCAGATGAAAAACATTTGAGGACTGGTACAGTCTGGCAGTTGTAGTGTTCCCATGAGATGCTGCTCTGTTGTCTGAATGAGGGATGCAGGCAAGATGTTGATGACACCCTGCATCTCTCCTTGGATTGTATGTGAAGTGATCAGATTTGAGACACTGTGTCATCACTGCAGGATCCCTCACCTGTGGATTTGCCCCAGTATCTCATGGCCATTGGGTAACTTTAGACTAAATACTAACCTGTGAGCAGCACGTGGCTGACTTGCTGCTCCATCAGTTCTGCACTACAGCCAGGCACAAGGTACCATGGCTGCAGCTCAGCATGCAGATGATATTAGGTCATAGGATTTATAGCTTATTGCTAGGCTTTAATCTTTATTTTGAACCCTGGCTTAGCATATCTACAAAACACCTTGACATGCTGGCGTCAAGGCCAAAGCTGATGATGACTGCCAAGTGACGACTGGTGCTTTCTCTGTCACAGAGGTAAGGCTTGTCTCTTGTGGGCCTTTCTTCATGGCTAAGCTGAGACCATGAACCTAGTTATGCAGGAACTGAAGACGATCACTAACATGGCCGTCACATAGTCTGATGGTAAGAACCATTGCTTAGACTGGCTCAAATGCAAATATGTTACAAGAAAACCTGCATCAGACCAAACTAAATAAAATCCTTACCAAAACTGAATGTTCCACATGGTCCAGACTTCCACCCCTAGGGCAAAGCTGAGAAGCTAAACAGTGTATGACTGATTTTTTAAGTCTGTTACTTAATACACTATGGTTCTTTTGCTCAGATGCTGTGGTGATGAACATGTTATAAGAGCTGACACAGAATAGAATGAATATGAAAAAATTCAGACATCATGTTGAATTTGCGATTCAGATTGAAGTGCTTTAATAATAAATAGAACACATGTATTATATATGGAGGCTCCTATTGAAATATTTCTTGAGGGCAGCTGAATTTTAGTGCCATAGCAGAATGATAATAGTTTAAGAGGAAATGTAGATTACTGTCATTTCTCTCATAAATTGTGTTGAGCAATAATTATGAACAGTGACAGGGGTAACACAGGGTATATCACAGGAAACTCAGCCTCCTGTTAAACTCTGCATTCCTACCTCCAGCCACAGAATCAGATCTTACCCAACTGTTTGGTGAGGGAAGAATAAAAAATATGCTGCAGGTTACAGGTCCAAAAATCACAAGGCATATGTCCAAAAGTTTTAAAGGAAAATCTATTGATGCTGGAATTAAAGACTTCAACTGAAGTGACATTGTTCTCAGACACCCAGCATACTCATCCTATAAAAAATACATGAAATAGTAGAAGCTTTCTGAATACACATTTATGAGCTTAAGAAGGACGGGATGCAAGTTGTATCCAGAGGGATTTCTGACACACTTGAGAAGTGGGCCAATGCCAACCTCATGAAGTTCAACAATGTGAAGTGCAAGGTCCTGAACCTGGGTGAGGGCAATCCCAGGCACAGCTACAGGTTGGGTGGAGAAGAGATTCAGAGTAGCCCTGCGGAGAAGGACTTGGAGGTGTTGGTTGATGACAAAATGAACATGAGCTGGCAGTGTGCGCTCGCAGCCCAGAAAGCCAACCGTATCCTGGTCTGCATCAAAAGGAGTGTGACCAGCAGGTTGAAGGAGGTGATCCTGCCCCTCTACTCTGCTCTCGTGAGACCTCACT